>CANTFL010000388.1:0-155607 GCA_947650285.1 Hyaloperonospora brassicae | reverse complement strand
TCTCCGAGACATCATCCCTCAAGATCACTCTTCCCATCGCTCCAAACCTGCTTCTTTTACAGGATCCTCAATCAACTGTCATGCTACCTACCATCGCTCCCGTCAGGCCAGTTTTAAAAGAACAATCCTTTGCTACTATAGATAAAGAAATGATGGCCAATCGATCACAGGTAGCAAAAGATCACGTCCGCTACAAAGTCTTCGACAGAAAAAAGACCAGAGCCTACCTCAAGTGTTCAGGTGAAGATTGTCCTGCATGTTCCCGAATATTATTCTACAAAAAAACGAACAATTTCGTATCCGTCAGGTGCAAGATCAGCATTCATGCCAAGGATCGCTTGAGATATCTCGGGGATCCCAGCGTGAGCACACATTTTTGAAAAAACAGCTTCGCGAAGGCATTACAGTGAATGGCAAGGCACCTATTAAGGATGTTCAGCAGTTTCTAAAACGAAAACTTGGTGTCGACATTCCGTATAATACCGCTCACAAAGCAAAGGAAGCAGTGTGTGCTGAGACAATGAATGCATACGGGAGCAGTTCAATCTGATGGAAGGATATGTTCAATGTCTACTTCGTGAGGATCCCAAAAATATTGTGAAACTTAAAACACAACAGTAAATTATCGTCACTCGATCTCCGATAAGGAATAAAAAATTTCAAACAGCTCCTCATTGTCAGTATAACAATGAATGACGTACCTGGTGGTCGAAACTGCACCGAGCGGAGCAGCGGGACGCTTTCCAGCTTGAAGTGCAGCAAGAGGAACACCAGCTCGTGTTTGAAGAGCCATCGCCGAATCGCTTCGTTACGCAGAATGGCTGCGCGCGCTTGGTTCATTCGCCATCTTGTATTCCTCTTATAGCTGCTGAAAAAGGTGTCATATCCTGTGTATAACAAAAACGTGTCTTATTCTACGAATTTTCAATATAAAGTGTATTATTCTATCTAATTTCTCTAAAACATATCACTGTGAATATCTTTTTAGTCGATAATATTTATCAATATTACGTGGCTAAGTAAATACTGACGGACATATTACAGATAAACCTGCCACATTATATACGACCCGTTTAGCGCTAGCGTACCATATATTACATTAGCATTATATTCGAGAGGTGCGAACACCCTCCAGTCATTAGCAGCCATCAAAAACATGAAATAAGCCCGTATTCGTGGTCAGCACCTAATATCAGCACAATTTCTAGTTCAAGCGACTCGACGGTGAACTTGCCGCGCAACAAAGTGTTGGTGATGCGTTGTGCATACGCATTGGAGGGTAGTTTTATATGCTTAATTTTAGTTTGTGCGAGTGTGTATAACAACAACTGTGTACACATTTAAAATAGTGTTGTGTATGACGCACGTCGTGTACGCGTCTTGACCAACCGGGTTGGTCTGGCAGCACCATCCGAGAGGTCACCGGTTCCAGAAATGGCTCGAGCTAAAGGTAAAGTGGAGCCTTCGGGTCTTGGTGTATAGGTTTCACCAGCATTGCCTGCCAGCAGTGACGTCCCCTACTTTCAAAATGATGACACCATCCGAGACATAGGAAGAACTTTTCTTTTTTCAATCGTTGGATAAACAAAATGAGTGGACAGCAAAGCAAAATCACTTACAGTAAGAGAATAATGCACAGCTGAATAAATCACTTTTCAGTTTACCAATTCGCCGTTTACACAACGATGCTGTCGCGACCCAAACAGGTTGGTAACCTGACTTATGAGCAGATAAAGAAGATCTGTGTGTGGTATGACGCAAACGCCCCTGTTACACATTCGCAGATGGCAGATAAGGCGAAGCGCGAGTTCAATCTTATAAAGGAGCCAGTCCAGGGGACGATATCCGGGATTATGCGTGATCGTCATAAGTTCCTGCACGTGATGGACCTCGACCTCAAGAGTAGGCGAAGTTGAGTGCTCGCGTTTCTTGCAGTAGATGAAGCCCTTGCAAGCTGGATGCTGCAGTGTCAATCCAAGCGCGTGATGCTAAGCGTAGATCTGATCAAGGTGGTAGCGAAGGGTTTTGCAAAGTTGATCGGTATACAAGAAGACCAGTTGCTGTTTTTTTCGAATAAGTAGCTTCGAGCTTACCAGGGACGTCACGGCTTCAAGCGACGTAGCCCTCACGGTGAGAGCGACTCTGTAAACTTAAAAAAATAACCCAATCAGCGCGACGTCGTTAGGGAACGTCTAAAAGGAATCCCAATTGCTGAATCTACAACATGGATAGAACAGGGCTGTTCTACTGCCTTGCACCTGATACTGCTATTGCCCAACGACAAGTGGAAGGATCGAAGAAGAGAAATACTATTGTAAAGGTCACTCTGATGTGCAACGCTGACGGCTCAGACAAACGCAATCCACTCATCATTGGTCATGTGAAGAAGCCGCGCTGTTTCCAGAAGAAGACATGGGTCAACTCGGCTCCAACTGCTGCAGCAACCTTATGGCGTGGATGAAAGGTGTCCTATTCCAATAGTAGCTGCACAATCTCGAAACGACATGCACGCTCACAATCGAAACACCGTTCTCCTTCCGATAATGCATCGGCGCATACTGCTCATGACATGGAGGACAAAGAGCGTGAAAGCCGTGTTCCTTCCTATAAAAACGACTTTAAAGCTGCAGAAAATGGACGTCGGTATTATCTCCTCATTTAAGCGTCGATACCGGCATCTCCAGCTCGAGCACACTTTGATTATGGAGGAAAAGGGATTACAGACCAGTATCTACATGCTGGACTAGCTCACGGCTATCAATCGGATAAAATCCTTCTGGCGTGACGTTTCAAGCGATATTATATAAACTGCTTTCGGCACACAGGGCTCGTGCCCGGCTGTACCACTTCTCGCAGATGACGCAATGAATCTAATATACAATTTAAAACCAGCCTGCTAATACAAACGTGTCAGCTACGCATCCGCAACCTGATGAACATGAACGACTTCATTTGCTGCACCGCCGATGCCGACAAGTAGATGGAAGCGCTAAATACCACAGCCATCATCAGCGAAGAAGCAGACGATGAGTTTCTACTCACGTCCCACGAGAGCAGCGACTTATATCGTCGCAGTTGACAAGAGAAGGTGTCACAAACATGCAGATAGATACTAGCGCCGAGGGAGCAGTTGACGCAGTCCGAGCTATCATTTTAGTGCTTGGTGGACATCCAGATCTAGAGAGACTTGTCATGGGAGAAATGCGTACATTACAGCAGCAATTGCGCGAGGAGTTAAGTAAAAAGGAAATCTTCATTACGCAGACGCTGATTTGTGGATACTTTTCTGCGGCACCAGCCATGCTACCGTAAATTACCATGACGATTCAAGCGATCTTGGTAGTACGTCAGAGGTTCTACATAGATAAACGCAGCCAACTTTTTTCACATTCTCATCCGTTCCCAATAATATACATTTGTGAACTACACGAAAGACTAATATCGATCCCCAAACAGTTCTGTGTAACGGTCGTGCCCCTGCCAGTGGCCCAAATTTAGGACCAAGATTATCAAATTTGGGCAAGATTATTGATCAACTATCAAATTTGCTCATTATTAAGTTTCCCGTACACATGTATAGAGAAACAGAATCGATTGATCGACTGTTTATCATATATAACATTATATCATGATTAATAAGAATCAGATTGACCGAGTTTGTCTTCAAGAATATTGTCCCTCAGCCGCTCCGCTTAGGGTAGATATAGGCCATGACATTAAACAACTTAATCAACAATCGCTGCTTGGCGCGCGCAATGGGTGGTGAGCGAGATATATGTAGGATTTTGTAGTTTAATATGTTTTGAGTAAGAAAGAGAAAGTTGATCAAATTACAGATAACTATATTATATACATGCTTGCATTTTCCCCTACTCAGAGCTTCCTTGGCTCTGTCTTCTACCTCGGCTTCCTCACGGCTCACATGTGCGTAACATTCAGATGTACACACCCTTGTGCTAAAAACACAAGGACTGCCCTGTAATAGGTAAGAGGGTGCCCCAATAAATCTTGAACCACTTCATGGTCCGTTCAACGAACTATATTATCTCAACCAACATGAATATTTTGGATAACGAGGACAGATTTTATGTCACTCGTAAAAGCTGTGGCCATTCGAGTGATATGGGATGTAATGCGGTTAAACGAATGAGATCTTCGGAAAGCGAAACGCCGTTTGTGACATGTTAATGGCCTTTGGCAGAACCCAGCGAATGGCCGCTCTAGCCAAGCTCATCACAAATAAACTTGTCGCCGAAAGGGAAAGGTAGACTTGATTCACCAGAAGGCTCTCGACAAACAAGAAGTCGAGATAACTTAGTGATAAATAGACAGAGCTGTTGAGACAGCAGCAATTTAGTGCTGCTGTAGGCGGTTCGACGCACACGCGTCAAACCGAGAGCTTGAAGATTGATTATCCAAGTGCAATGGAGTCAAGGTAGACTCGCTGCTGAGATGGTTTGTCGAGTTGGAGGAGGCCATAAGGGCTTGCCCCATCGTCAAAGACGAGTCGCAAGTTGAATTCGCCCAGTTTGCATTGGCTGGACGTGCGGAGACGTGGGTCTTAGGTCTTAAGCTCCACGACCCATATACATTTAAGGCGTATGAAAGTATTTAATTCCCACTTAGTAAAACGTTTGAGCATCCACGAGCCGAGTTACGGGCCTGTGCTGAGCTCTTAATACCTAAACAGGGTAAAATCGATGTGCATTTTTAGGTGTAGAACATCCGATACATTTCGAGTTGCATAACTGCCAACCCGATAGATAAACCAAAGCAAATTAATGTGTTAACCTAAGGGTGAATAATTTTCGATAGTGTGGAGGGTATGAATGATTGAAGTCTATAGTCGCGGCCGACGAGCGTTATATACTTCATGCTGAACCTGAGAGAAAAGAAGGACCTGTTCGATGTTCAATAGAGAATGAGACGCGCTCGTGAGAGACCCTTCATCGCGAGGAAATATGTGGTGAAGAAGAGCCAAAAGTAGCTGATTTTTGGTACGCTACATTTAAAACATGAATATTGATGCTCATACCACTAGAGCAGCGGGATCTTATGCGCAATAAGGAAGGGCTTGGTCTCAGTCGTCATCTGCGTCCACTACTGCTGGGCTGTCTATGTGGTAAAACAATCACAAGATTATACCATTCAGTTGGGACGTGGGAGCTTACAGACCACATGCGTCTGTTAAGTACGAAAAGGATTCTGATCGGAAGAAAACTTGCTTGGAAGGGTGGCTCACAATCGGGTACTCAAACGTACCAGATCGTGTATGACAAGGGCGAGACATGTGGGGACGCTGAGATGGTTACGTAACCTAAAGACGATCTCGATCAGGCCTTGAGGTATCGATTAGACCTCACGATTGTGATCAGATCTCGCGGTATAGACTCGATCTCACGGTCTTGATTCAATATCACGGTCCCGATTCGATCTCACGGTCTCGATCTCGCGATCCCACGGTCTCGATCTCGCGATCCCACGGTCTCGATCTCTCGACCTCGATCTGATCTCATAGGCCTAGGGCTAGTTGCATACGAGTCTGGAGTAGGTTACGCCAAAATTTCAGAGATGGCAAACTTGGTGTAAACCACATAGGCACAAAGGAGCGATCTTCTGTAGAGGGGACGCGTGGCTTCGAAAGTCGTGATACCGATAGGCCTAGCGATGTGTTCGTTTTTGGGTTGATTGGTTAACATTAAACAAAGTTCAACTTGCTCCAATTACACGTGTGGACTTCTCCTTCGGGTTGGATTATTGGCGACCCGACGTCAAGAGAAGTTGCGTACTCTAATCAAGTTATATCCCTGGATGTTCGGCCAGGAATCAAGGACTCTAAAAGAACAACTACTACTGCGATCGGACACAGCAAACAATAAAATGCGACAGGTTTAAGATTGCTAGACGTTTTCAGCAGTCAGAAGGATCGCAGATCAAGTACCTACTTTGTACAAGACGACCTCGTAGCTATCACGGTGACTTTTATCGAGTACTTCACAAGTACACCTGCTATCGTGTGAAGGTTTTCACTTGACGGCCCCAATCTTAACCACAGTTAAGTTCGAAATCGTCTTGAGTACACCTGTACGAGTGCAACCCGCCCTACCGAAGGATCCACAAAGTGAGTAAAAGTTACAGCACGGAATCGGAGGACCCCCTCCGTTTGTCGTTCGTCTGGGGGCCAGTGGAGATTCGGTACTAACTTATTAAAAGAGCGATATCCACTCCACCACTTCTGTATATATTCCGGCCGGAAAGGCTGATTGGAATGTCACGGACGATAATTGGGGTGACGTGAAATGGTTGCCAGAAGAAAGGAATCAAGACTTCAGCCATAGAACTTCAGATGGGGTCGCATAGCTTTAGACATGTTCGGAGCATAGACGTCGACATCTCCGTGTATAAATCGGAAGTTCATATTTGCGTGACGCTGACTTGTAGGGCATTTTTTAACGTTGATTACTCGTGGAAAAATCAGACCGCTTGTTGATAGTATTGCTCTTTCGACTGACCGGAAAAGGGACGTACCGTAACAGCTTTGTCTTTTTGCGTATCTCATTTTCATGGCAGCCATATTTCAAACGCGTGACGTCTTGCTGAGCAATAGGAAGTCGGTAAAACCAGTCTAACAAAATAGAAGTCTTAGCGTGTGTTTTAAGAATTAAAAGAGGAGGACGTTATGGAATAATTTCGACACATGTACAATCTTGTTGTGCACATATTTGTCTGCAAAAACGTGGAATTGTAATCATTGCCATGTTCTTCAGGGCCAAGCATTGGAAGTTTTTCGGTGGCACAGACATCAATCATTCCATTGCTCTTTACGATGGGTTTATACAATGCTGAGAGAGCTCTTACCCCCGAATATGAGAGATGTCGAGCATTATAGATGAAGAATAGAGAGTTAACCTGTACAAATCATGAGCATGATTAATTGATCTCAAAATTAGAGAGATTTATGAAATAGCTTAATGTCCTAAACAACGTCGATTAGCTGCGTAAAACGTTTGGAAGCACAATAATATCACCATACGCTATTCAAATGTGTCCGTATGAGCAGTCGTCGACATATTTGATTGCGTCCGTAAGAAACGAAAGTTTTATTTCATGAAGCCTTGGTATATTGCGAGAAGAAATTAGAAATGATTCGTAGATCTGGACGGGATACGGTTAAATTAAAACTTTGAAGCATCGTGACCGTCTCCGCCGTATCTTGTGTGGATACTATATCAGATTATCTTGTTTGGCGAACCTGCCCAATGAAACTAATTTTGCATTATATTATGGTAAATGGAGGAAAAATGTGATAAAAATTATACCAAGATATGCCCATGAGTCTGATGCAATATGAAGCGGGATGGATGAACATTCCGACAACGAGAAGGGTTTCTCATGATGGAATGTTGCTTGAGATAAATCTCAGTGACGTGAATATTCATATATCTGAGGTAAGGCAAACGAGCGGGATGTAGCAGCAAACGTTTCAAAGCTAACATGGTTTCCAACAGGACTGATAAAGCACTTGCGATCAAGTCATTTTGAAAGGTCGTCTTTCGGTTTAACGACACGCAAAGTGTCAATGATCATATCGGATATGTCAGAAGTACTCTAATTAGGAGCTTGAGTATGATCATATTGCGTGTCGGACCGTCAATTGTGTTCTTTTATAAACTTAATGAGGTTCATCATAGCTGTGCGACATGTATCTTTTGCATAAGAAGCAGCTAAATGAGCACGGAGTGGGAACACTGGCGACCAAATATCATTTCTATTTAGTCATATAAAGCATGTTTTTATATCACCGACTTACTAGCTTTTAACTAATACTCATCTCGCGACGTGGATCTTATTCTTGGTTACTGGTCAGCCCATCTTAAAGAAGGTCACGATTTACTGGACTGTTATACATATCAAATTTCTTATCCTTAATGATCTAGTGTCTGGGACACATTCGCATAAAAATTGTGCAATCTTGAATGTTGAGCGTGATGAAGCGTAAAACGTGTTAAACATAGATAATTTTTGTATTGAAGCGTAGAATAGTCGATTGGATTATTCTACACTGAGGATATGTTGCTGCCACAATCACTCGGGTTCACACAATTAATGTTGTAGACCGGAACAATTACTAAGCATATCTGCAATCGAGATGTTTGCAAGTCTGGACAAATCAGGTCCAATAGACTTATTGAATTCAATACCATATTCTTCACCCACCATGTCAAGACAAACATATCTGGATGTACAGGCCAGGTACGGATGATGACTTCAATTATCAGCTAAGGGATTTTTGCAGGTTAGAAAAGGCACACTCATAATTCTGAACGCGAGATAGGTAATGCAGATATGTGACAAGCTCGATTAAGAAGAAAAATACAACACAATCTAAGGCCGAACGCGAATTAGTCGTTAGGATTACGTAAAAGATGTCCTTCACAAGACTTCAGACCCTTGAAGGAAGCCATCATAAATGACCATCGTCACGAATGGTTGTAGGCGACAACTGAAGTGTAAAATGCTTTTTAGCCATTTTATATTGAGGAAGTCGCGCTGCCACCGAATGATTTTCATGTACTGCAAACCTAGTGGGTATACAAGACCAAGGCAGATACAAAAGGCGACATTGAGAAATAAAAGGCTCGGGGTACTTGTCTGTGTTAACGAGAAATGTTTTGCGGCTGACTACACCTTGACGTTCGCCGACGTCATGGATTTAGGCACGTTAAAGTTGGCGATAGAACGTACCGACACGTCATGGGGATCTTTCGAATGCGTACGTGCAGGCCAATTTGCTGATGCACCAAGACATCGGAATGAAGATGACTCAGGGAATGACATTGGACGCGCTGGAGCTGAAAAGTTTTTGCGTAGATAATCAAAGCCGACTAGCGTTGTTGTCGATAAAGCCACTCTATGAATTAAAGCAATCGTGACGACTATGAAGCAAGCTACTACAATACTATATACGCCGAAGCGGGACCTGACAGTGTATAACTACCATGTATTCATGTTACAATTTTTAATGGAGAAAAAGGTATCGTGGTAGGATTTTGTTGACGATCTGATAGTCACAGGTACTAAACAGGGTGTAGCAGATGCTTTTTTACGAACATGGAGACATACTCAATTAATGACTTGGAAATTAAGATCATGTTTTTGGACCTTCAGATATCGTTGAGCTACTCTAAAGACTATATTTTGGACCATGAGGTGGAAGTTAACTTGCTACTAAAGGAGATTGGGATACAGTCAGCAAAATAGGGTGCGTACGCCGATCAGATCCGAATGCAACAACGGAAACAAGAACAATGTCGATTTTAGTCCTGTTTCGAGTGTGAACAACGGACAAAGTGTGAAGTGGTGTTAACCGCTGATAACGATTCTACTATGGGATTCAAGATGCACGCCACCAGATATTGTTTTCGCGGTGCACAAGGTGGGTGACAAGACAAAACACAACATTTAACTACTTAAGACTTGACAACGGCCAAGCGCATCGTAAGATTCTCGAAGATGTGAAGACTCCAATATTGCATCTACAATGGTGCGAATTCGACAACAAGTGACATCCAACTCGAAAGTTTGAGCGTCGCCAATTTCGCCGCCACAAAGGCTTATCGGAAGCTTGTGTCGCGATGCATCATGACTAAGGACGATGCTGCTGTGATGTGGCTGTGCAAGAAGCCGGGTGTGTCATTACGTACGATGGAGGCATAATTTAGTTCTGCATCTCAAGTCGCTCGAGAACTGTTGGGAGCACATAAATTGTTAGATATTGAAATGGCGTGTTTGCAAGCCCATGCCAATAATTTGGGTGGACAGCCAGGCAGCGATCAAGCAACTTGTCGGAGAAAGATACGCTGAGCGCGAATCAGGTGGACATATGCATAAGGCTCATTTGCCACCACGTTCAAGGAAGAGTGGTGCAATCGAAGTTTACCATGTCATAAGACATGATGGCGGATCTTTAACCAAAGTCATTGCCGGCACAAAGGATAAACGCGCTGAACTGACGTTCAATTTGGAGGTTACAGGCTACGAAGGTTGAGGTCGAAGCAAATTTTAGAAGATATCGTTTCCGGAAGGTCATTACGGATTCGAGATCGTGCACCACCAAATCCAGGTAACATGCAACGGGACTTGATTTGCTGTTTTTGTAACATTTTGATAGATGGGTCTGGGAAATAGCGTCGCCACAGGGGACCAGTATGTGTAGTGATAGTGACATGTGGGACGAAGATATGCGGTCGCCAAATGGAACTCGACATGGTCAAGTTATAGTGCCGACAAGCATGCATGTTGTAGTGTTGACGAGCTAGAGTGCTGAATACTGATATATTCACTTGCCCTTTTAACATCTTCTGCACAAGTGCATTTAAAAAAAAACTATTTTCTTTCATTCACTATCCGCATTATTGGATGAAAATTGTCCTTGTTCACCCGAAGGAAAGAAGTTCATCGCATCAACTGGCGCTCCAGAAATACCAAAGCCTTTTGCTGTCCAAGGATACAAGGACATTACACTTTTCTCCTATCATGTCTGTATATTTGCGTAGCTGTAGAACATGTGCGAAACCAACTGCTACCTAAATTGAAGATATCTTTCCTATACATCTGAAATTTGACCCGCCCATCTTGCATAAAGTATACTCAATCGATGCAATCTCTGCCGGGACCGGTAGAGGTTGTAAAGATGCACGGGATGAAGAAATTGGCTTCACCCGCTGACAGAACTAGCAAGAACGAATGTACTTGCGTACAAACTGATGCTGGAGGGACCAGTAAAAGTCACGACTTACTGTAAGGTAGGTAGTTTCTCTATCACGATACCCGCTTGATCGCGCATCGTGACATCTAAGCATGATGCGTAAATGCAAATCACCATGATCGGGAACGACGACACGAGGTGTATTGTCGGCAACTGCTGAATAGTTTAGCAGACAATTGCGATTTGTATACCGATCCAGAGAGGAACGGTATAGAGCCGGTAAATCCGACAAGAATTTACGGGATGGACTCGCAAGGTGATACATTAACTGGAGGAGATTTATATCTCCTGCGTATGACTTCCGCGCGTCGTCGAGTAAAGGCGACGACGGCACACTGACTGTAAGTGTCGCAATAGTAGGTAAATCCTCACTGTTGAACGGCGTATTCGGCTCAAAATTGGGCCAACGCGAAAGCGCATCAGCGACGACGTTAAGTCGTCCTGGTTTATAATACACGAAAACGTTATACTCGGCGGAGAAAGACAGCCAACTTACCATTCATTTTGAGAGATGTGGACTGTTTAAGGCCGTGCGTATTGACTCATGGTTAGTATAGACGATAAACGGTTTATCTCAGAAGAGGTAGACGCGGAACTTAGCCAGTGCATATTTCATGGCAAGAAGTTCGTTGTAATGCACTGGGTGATTGTTTTCATCTGGTTGAAGCTGACGCGACTGATAGAAGACGACGCGCTCTACGCCGTCTGTGTAATCTTGCATCAACGCACAGCCAATTGCAAAATCGCTGGCGTCACAGACCACATGGAATGATCTGTCCTGGTCGACAATCGCCAAGATGAACGATTGCATCAAGCTTTGCTTGATGGTTTTTTAGGAACACTGACAGTCAGCTTTCCATATCCACTTCACGTTTCTCTTGAGCAAACAAGAAAGATGAACATTTATCTTGGCGTAGTTGCGTGATTACTTGTGCAAGTACGCCGCTAGACCAAGAAACTTCCAAAGTCCCTTGAAATCGACTGGCACGGGCCAGTCGGTGATCACCTTAATTTTTTCGGGATCAGATCGTACGCCGCGCTTACCGACGATGCATCCAAGAAGTGGTATTTCGCTAGCTGCGAATATACACTTCTTGAGGTTGGCGTACATTTTATGCTTGCGCATAAGTTGAAGAACCTGACGAACGAGAGTTCTGTGAACTTTAACGTCCGTCTTTCCGTCCATAGCCCGGCTATGGACGAGCACATCGTCGAAGTAACTCGGTGCAAAATCACGCACCGGTCTCAACAGATTTGTTACACATCTGTTGAATGTTGCAGGGGCATTGCCCAGCCCCTGTGGCATCACTAGCCACTCCCACAGCATCCCGCTTGGTGTACTCACTGCCGTGAACGGGACGTCCCGTTCACGCATGAGGATCTGATAGAACCCATCCATCAGATCCATGGACGAAAAGATGGTACTCTTTGACATACCATCTATGATTACGTCCTTCCTAAGTATCGTCGTCTGAGCCGGTATCGTTGCAGCATTTAATTTGTTGAATGTATGCACAATTCGCCATCCTCCTGTGGCCTTTCGCACATAGAAGGTCGGAGAGATATGAGGGGATGTCGATTCCCTCACATGTCCCGCTGCAAATCAATCAGCAAAGAACTTATCGATCGCTAGTACTTGTTCACGAGGCAGTGGCCACTGCTTCTTGACACAATACTTTGAGCCCGGTCTGAGCTCGATCTCGGGTCGATTGCCTTTATTCTTAAGCAACTCGCATGGTACTGATTCAGCAATACGTCCTTGAATTCGATCAAATCCTTATACAAAAGATTTGTTTGAAGCGACTCTTAGGATTGAGGTGCATATTATTCAATCTGAGTCTTCTCATCAATGACACTTTCGTCCGTCGATGAGCTGCTGAGAACCCGTTATGTATCAGTAAAGACCATTACCGATCTGATATCGGTGACGTACTCGTCCTCCGCGACGAGTACACAGATCTGCTTGACTTTGCCACTGCGCATATCACGCAAGAACCGTTTCGGGTCTAGCGTTGGCAATTGAGTTATCTTCGTAGTTAACTTCGGAGGCACAACCAGATAGAGCATGTGAGCGCCTACGCTTGATCCGTCATTAATCAAGACGTTCAATGTCTTGAATACTTCCTAAGATATAACATCCACAGGATTCTGGGGAGCTTTCTCCACAATGTAGAGATTATCTACGCTGTATTCTTGTTCAGTCATGCTAACGACCGTATAAAAAGTGAAGCCATCGCACTCACTCATAGTACACGCACAAGAATGTGAGTGTTACAAGACGTTCTTCAGATGGTCATCGGGTGAACAAGTGGCAGGCTTTGTTACTGAGCGATGCTGCCAGCTTACTCTTGGCTCTTATCTCCTGAGCCAAGGTGGTCCGAGGATGACATCGAATTTGTCATCCATGTCAAGTACGATGAATTAATCATCGTACTGTTAGCCTTGTAACGTATAGTGGATGCCGATTACACGTTTCTCCATAGTGATCGATGCGACTATCTCTAGGCGCATCGTCCTTCTCGTTGGAGGGATCTCCCGCTCCACAAAGTCGATTTTTTCAGCCTCTAGTGACTGACGACGAACAAAAGGGTCCGAAGCCCCACAGGCAACATGGGCACGAAGTGAAAAGTCCTTTGTCACTTCCAATATCAAGGCGATGAGGGACACCTCATCACTAGCTGCAGAGACACACAGTGACTGTGTGTCTGGATCAACCTTCGTCATAAGATTTGCAAAATCTCGTGATATTGCTGGATCAGTAGGGCGCTCCGCCCCTACTGACCCCGTCCATTCTTTTATGGCCCGCCTCACTGTTGCGGCTTTGCAAAAGCATCGAACCCTCGTCCACCAATTCTTCTGACTGGTGGAAGGTTACTGCGCTCATCACCGCGGGGTTCTGAGCGAGGGATTATGCATTCATATGCGTAGTGTCCCAGTTTATGAAAGCAATGGCATCTCAGCAATCGCTTGTCGTTCAAAGGGCGAGGTTTCTCGCTTTCGACATTACAGAGATCCATTGGCTCTGGACCTCCGACCGGTGGTCGTCTCTGTGGCCGATAGGGGGTCAGCGTGGTGTGAGCCTATCTCAAACTAAAGTCTTCCTGCTCCGCAGCGTAGATTGCTTTGGAGAGCGTCTTTAGCTCTCCGCGAAACAGGTGATCCCGGACGGGACCATTTGAAAGTCCTTGAATGAATATTGCGATCGACAAATATTCACTCACAGGTTCACTACCATGCAACTGGCAAGGTAGCGAACATGTTAAGCGTAAGCGAAAACCTTTCGCTTACCCTGTTTGATCACGAGGAGTTCAGATAGAGTTCTGAAATCTGCCCCGAGTGGGGTAAACGTTTCGCTGAGCAGGGTCTTAAAGATGTCTAACGACCCAAACACGTTTGGATCGTGCAATTTGAGATTCAGGGCCCAGTTCCTGGCGTTCCCTGCCAAGCACGACTGAGAAAATACGACTTGCATTCGCTCATCGTCGACGCGACGAGCCTCAATAGCATCGTCGACTTCAACGAACCATCTCAGCAGGGAGTCGTTTTCGACTCCGTGATACCTGTACATGTCTTGTTTAAGAGATTCCCGTCGACGCTCACGCGTCGACTCTGCGAATTGAGACTGTTGCTGTCAGTGCTTCATTCCGCTATGATCTTGTTGTTGCAACAAGGTCACCTGAGCTCGCGACTCATCAACTTTATTTTTGCAAGAACTTGCTGATGACGCATGCTGCTGGTCTATATCCCTTGTGGACGGCATGGCCCAGATAGTCTCTTCGCCAACGGTCGAACTCATTCGTTCGATCGCACTCCATTCGACATCGCTCGAATGGGAGTAGCTTTCACGGGTTCCGTGAAATCTGTCGCCTTCAACTTCGTCCAAATTGTTCATGTGGAGTGATGTGAGTATGGTCCTTGGATGGACTACAAAGTGCTACCAGGTGTAACGGGGCACCGACGACTACGTACTGGATAACCAGTACGGAGTTATCCTTTCACTGAAAATAGTGAAGGTCTGTGTCCAGCTAGGTGTAAACACTTACACAGAGGAAGGTTACGACTAAACTAAAGACTCTAGTCGTAGTAAAAGTAAAAGTGTTATTTGATACAATTAAGTCCGATGAATCTTATGTCTCTGTTTATCCTGACTTAACTATATTAATCTAACTAAACGTATGATGACGTCTAGTCACCACTTATTGCGCGCGTCTAGCAGCGATTGGTTGGTCGATATAGTCTAAATATCAACTAATGAGTAGACCCTTCGGTCATCTCAACAATATCACTATGCTTAGTGATATTGCAAGAAGAATATTTAGCACTATATTCATTGTTGCCATTTTCTTCTTGATGACAATGCCATGTAACGGGCTACCCCGTTACAATTAGCCTCGACTAGTTTGCCTTAAGGCAGCTATTTATCAGGGCGTCTGAATGAGAATCTTTCTCGTTGAACATTGACGACACTTCTCACCATGTTTGGACATATTCAATCTGATGCGACAACTAGACAGGTAAGCACCACAATGGACTCTGCTTGCTTTCTGGCGCACCCCGCTTCGCTGCTTGAAATCTCTTTCCAGCTGGTTGTCATTCTCCTCGGGCGTAGTACGTGTAGCACTTTACATTAGCCTTCACTGGTGACTGGACCAGCCACTCAATAACACAAAAGGCGATGCTGTCGGAATATATTTGATTATGAGGATCGAAGTCCAGCCCACCATTGGACTCATTCGAGTGAGAGCAGAAGGGTACATTCAATAAAAAAAGCGTCATATATGTATTGCCTAAGGGTTTCTACACGCATGCTGGCAGTGCAAAGTCAATACTATAGCTACCTTAAATGGAACGGATCGACGGCTGCCGCGACGAAGAGTTTGCAAACGATCGGCACTTTGCCATCACCAATAGGTGAAACATTATACGGCGAGAAGCCTGGAACACGGTGCTTGTGTCATTCTCTACCAAGGTCATCATGACACAAGGATAGGAACGGGATGACGTGCTTAGCGCCAATGCAATTCTGACATCCGCAGCAGCAGAATTGCTCCGATAACACGATCACAGCTCGACCGCTAGTCCACGAATCAAAAGGAGCAGTGGTTGAAGATACACACACGAAGCCAATCGGGAACTCCAACAGCCACGCGGACAAATTGTCACTTCAGCGAGACGTCTTGCCAAATGATAAGGACGATTGCTCTTCCAAACGTCTGTCTGTACATGTAGTCTTCGTCTCTCTTCTCAGTCTTAAACGATGCAAACTAACTTACCAAACTTCTCGACAGTTGAGCAGTTCAATGTACTTGCTAAAGGCATATGCGGCGGCGGAACGCATGACACGGCGACAGTGTGTTTGCCCCTCACACTGCGGGCACCTCGTCATCACACTTGAACCTCAATGACAACCATATCCCAGATACCCCAAGTTTGACGTCCGCGACGTGCTCATGGGTAGATGGCACCAAAACACAGCGTGATCTTTTGTCACGCGTCGCACCTTTTGCATGACGTCGCTCCGTATATTCAACTAACGTGCTGCTTATTCCTTTTCGCAAACATCTCTTTTGTCCGTCGCTCTTTCTCTACTGTTTGTCCTCAAGCAAGTGCAGTAGTTTGTAGATGCACTGGCAAAGCTTGCGGCCAATGCCGTGCAACTTCCAAACGCAGCGACAGGTTAAACTTGGTATATGTATTTGTTAGAATATGCTCTTTCTGACAAGTCAAGAAGGTGTTGCAGGTTAAGTGCAAGACCTGGTGCATGTAAGCCCGACCTCACCTGATTGATTTATAATGTGTCATAATGACAGATGGGACTGGGGACACGGTCTTCATGTGACAGGACAACACATGGGACGAAGAGAGACGGACGTCAAGTGACAGGATGTCACATGGGACGGGGAGAGACGGACACCATATGCAACTTGACATGGTCAAGTTGTAGTTTCTGTTTCTGGTCATACATATCGTAGTGTTGAAGAAGATAGTTTTAACACACAATACATTTCACTTTCACTTCTACCCCTTTGCAACAAGTGCATCACTACATTTTTACAGGTTATGAGCCCAACGGAACGTGTTTGCGGCGCGGCTCGCGGAGCCACACCCGCTGTGGTGGTCGATGGTCAAAAGAAGACCATTGATCACCAGCTGGTAGAAAAGTCGGCAGTGCTCGCGGCCGCGGCACTGAACAAGATGCTCGTCATGCTCGGTGATTTGTCGTAGCGAATGTGCAGGATGGAATACTTACAGTTTAAACAAGTCGACCGACAGTGGAAGGACTCTACAGAGTCAAGCATCTTTGGTTCGGCCTTAAAAACAGGGCAGGGTATTAACCTCCAGGCTTTGGAGTGTACTCCTCCTCCCAAGCGATCACCGAATGTCTCGCCGGCCACTCACTTTGGTGCTCAACGACCAGTTTTTGCTGGGAATATAGTCGATCCACCGGCTCAGGACCGTGATGAATATGTGATGAATGCGGAACAAGCACCCGGGGTGCAGGGCGCACCACCGGCACCGTACCCAGGTGCGGGTGCACCTGGTCCGATTTTTTTCATCAAGGTTAGGTACCCATGGGTGTGCTCGACGGTCGTCAGCGCAAGCTGGCGTTGAAATTATTTGACGGTAAGGAAATCTACCATGGTCTTGGTAGTGGTTTCCTAGAGTTGGGCAAGGAGTTCGTACGCCAAGTTGGTTTCTCCGAGCGCGCGTGTGATTTCGTCTGGTCTGAAGACATCAAGGTTGATGTGCTCGGGCAACATCTAGTCGGGACGGCGCAGAAATATTACCGCCGGTAGGTGGAGACTTGGTGGTCTGAGAGTCCAACCTTGGAGCATGCAATGCAAAGGTTGCTCCAGATCTTTAACACCAAGATAACACCTGCCCAGAGTATGAAGTTGTTTACGGCAGCCAAGTCGTCGCATCGAAATTGGACGGAACACTTCTTGTATCTCACTGCTGTGACTGACGCCTGCGGAGGCGCGGACAATCTAGTTTTGGACAACATTGTTCTTTACGCAGAACCGACGATGCGCACGGCGGAGCTATCTCGTTTGAATTTGCACAGGGTGGACTACTTGCAACAAGCTGAAGAGATGGCACAGCTCGCACGATCGACGGAGATAGACATCCGTGTCAAGCAGTTCGGTCGTGATGTGGTAAATGTTGTTGAGTCTACCAAGAACGTCACGAAGGTTGGGCCGGTCAAAAAACGGCGCGAAGACCAAGTTCAAAGAAGGTGCTACCTTTGTGGAAACACAGGACACCTGAAGGCATCGTGCACTAAGAGATCGAAGGAAAGACAAGATGTAAATTTTGGTCCTCACAGTCCAAGTTGCGGACGACGACCAGACTCAAGCTGCGGCTAACTGGGTGCTGGACAGTGGGTCAGGCCGTCATTTGATTAATGACTTGAGCCTACTGAAATTTGTGGTTGATTGCAATCACGAATGTCTCACCGCGGCGTCTGATGGAAGACCTCTTCGGATCACGAAAAAAGGTAGTGCAATGATTCGGGTTAAAACACTTGGGTTGACTAAGATCATCCGACTTCTCGATGTCCAATACGCTTCTAATATGGGGCGTAACATCATTTCCTTCGGCAAGTTGGAAAATAAGGGATGAGTGCTTGAATATCGTGAAGGGAGGCGTGTTTTGTTCTCTAATCCTGGTGGAGCACCCATCATGGATGTCGATCGCATCAACGATTTGTTATTTGTGAAGTTTCACGATGACATTTCTCCAAACAACTTTTGTGTTTCTAGCTCACCACTGGAGGCGGTCATGGCGATCGTGAATGGTAATGAACATGGACATAAGATAAACTTTTAACATGGAATATTGCTACAGTTCCATCGGCGTTTGGGTCACCTCTGTTACGAAACTATCATCAAGATGGCCCGTGAATCCGCTTCAGGTATCAAACTAACCGACACTGAGCGTGTTAACTGTTTGGCCTGCGCACAAGGCAAGCAGACAAAGAACCGACAATCTCGCAAGGACAGTGGGACGATTTCGCCAATCGAAGTGATAGGAGGAGTCATCTGTTCTGATCTCAAAGGTACCATGAATCCTCGCTAACGGCTCGAAAACAGGTACCTAATCAGCATTGTTGATCATCAGTCTAACTACTGCCGGGTATTCTTGGCAAAAACTAAGGATGTTGCAGCGATGAATTTCATGCATTTCCTGTCGTTTTTTTGAGCGACGCTTCAATTGCCTGATCCACGTTTTGCGCACGGACGGCGGGGGCGAGTACAAACCTCTGGATGTATTCTGCAAAGACACTGGTGTCGCTCGCCAGATCAGCGAGCGTAATAACTAGGCCAAGAATGGCAAAGGCGAAAGGATGCATCGCACGATTATGAACATGGTGCGAAGCATGGTGTTTGCGAGCGGAATACCTTTGAAGTTTTGAGGCGATGCAGCTGAGTATGCAACTTACATACTCAACCGAAGTCCGACTAAAGCAAACGACGGTGGAGTCTCACCGATCATGGTGCTTATTATGAAGAAACACGATCTCAGTGACATCGCGGTATTTGGTTCGACGTGCACAGCTCACTTGCACACGGACAACAAATCGATGGGTGTACGTGGAAAAGCGGCAATCATCATCGGAAAGAACGATGACACGAAGGGATATCGCGTCTTCTTGCCAAAGGATCAAGTCGTCGTGGTCACGCAACATGTACAAAACATTGAGACTTTGAACACCATACAAGACGGGAGTCCAATAGAAGATCCCTATAATGCTGAAGGTCAGGAGGAGTCTCAAGATGATCACGACGAACTTCCAGCAAAGACTCGTTCGACCAGATGGACACGTGATTGACATGTGACAAGGTCCGTCAGCAAGAAACTGGGTGAACCGAATGATGATGACGAAAGCAAGGGCACAAAAGTCCAAGACACTGTCAACATCGTGAGCGAGCCAGACCCAAGGAACTATGGTGAGGCTGTGCGAAGTCCGTCAAAGGAAAAGTGGCACGTGGCGATGACAGAAGAACTGACTGCATTGGAGTCAAATGGAGTGTGGACAGTGGTGGTACCACCCGAAAAGTCGCACGTCCTGCACAACAAGTGGGTGTTCAAGACGAAAACCGACGCCGATGGAAATGTGGAGCGGTACAAGGCTAGGATGGTGGTTTGTGGAAATGAGCAACTATTTGGAATCGACTATACACTGACTTTCGCTGCTGTCATGGAAATTGGCACCGTCAAGGTCATTTTGGTGCTGTCACGTCGATGGAACGTACCAGCGCGTCACGGTGACGTTACCAACGCCTATGTCAAGGCAAAAAAAGAAGAGGACCTCGACATTTACATGAAAGTGCCAAGCGGGATGCAAGTGAGCAAAGAAATTTTGGATGAACACGGAGTCAAGCACCCGAAACACCTTGCCTTGCTTTTGAAGAAAATTTTATACGGTTTAAAGCAAGCTGGACGACTGTGGAGTCAATTGTTGCACTCGAAGTTGGTTGAGCTCGGTTTCAGCCAATGCACAACGGACATGTGCCTATACGTCAAGAAGATCGACGAGGCCATCAAAATTGTTGGAGTTTACGACGACGACCTGTTGGTCACAGGAACTTCAAGCGAAGCCGTGGAACAGTTTTTAAGAGCATGATGTCCCTCGAGATCAAGGACCTCGGAGTCGTCAACAAACTCCTGGGTTTAAGGATTATACTGGATGACAAGTGCGGGTACATGCTGGATCAAGAGGAGGTGATAGACGTGCTGCTGAAAGACCATGGCCTGGAGTCGGCGAATAGTGTACGAGCCCCTATCAACGACGAATGCAATGAAGTGGACCCTGAATCTACGGATATATTGTCTACGGCAGTTGAAGTCGGACATGCGAGTGTCAAGGCATTCCAGTCACTCGTCGGGAGTCTGCTTTGGATTGCGCGCTGCACACGACCGGACATCAGCTTTGCGATACATCGCGCGACACGGCAGACACACAAACCAAGTGTGAAGGACTGGAAGATTGCCAAGCGCATTGCAAGCTTTTTGAAGGGAACGAAGACATTTAAGATGTTCATTAACAGATCAAGCAAACAAATGGACCCGATCAAGATCGAGTGCTGGAGCGACGCGGATTTTGCAGCCGACAAATCGGACCAAAAGTCGGTCTCAGGTTGTGTGTTGACGATCGATGGAGCAGTGGTTTCATGGGCGTGCAAGAAGCAGACCGGTGTCTCTTTAAGCACCATGGAAGATGAGTTCATTGCGGCATCGCATGCAGGACGCGAGCTACTGGGACTGAATGAACTATTCGGTGAGATGGACATGAAGGCCGTCGAACCCATGTCAATGTGGATGGACAACCAAGCCGCGATTAAACAATTGGACTGCGAGAAGAGTACGTCAAGCGCGAAGCACGTTGACATTCGTTTCAAGTTCATCTGCCACTACGCTCAAGCCAAGATAGTCAAGCCAAGTTATGTCAAGACTGAAGACATGATTGCAGACCTATTGACGAAGGCACTGCCAGCGCCGAGAATTGTGTACTTGCGCGGGATGTTCAAGCTGAAGAACATTCAGGATGACGTCGAGGAGGAGTGTTAGAATATACTCTTTCCGACAAGTCAAGAAGGTGTTGCAGGTCAAGTGCAAGACCTGGTACATGTAAGCCCGACCTCACCTGATTGATTTATAATGTGTCATAATGACAGATGGGACTGGGGACACGGTCTTCATGTGACAGGACAACACATGGGACGAAGAGAGACGGACGTCAAGTGACAGGATGTCACATGGGACGGGGAGAGACGGACACCATATGCAACTTGACATGGTCAAGTTGTAGTTTCTGTTTCTGGTCATACATATCGTAGTGTTGAAGAAGATAATTTTAACACACAATACAATTCACTTTCACTTCTACCCCTTTGCAACAAGTGCATCACTACATTCTTACAGTATTAATGGCGATGATACGCACGTGTTTCAATCCCTGACGGATACTTGCATGCCTACAAGAAAGCTTTGCGCATCAAACGACTAGTGCCCACTGCGCTTATTAAATTTGCCGAAGCTTAAGCGATGGATGCAGTTCTTCCCAAGATGTCCTAGCTAGATATAGACGCTGGCACCCAGGTATGTCTTTCATTTGATTCTTGATCGGCGCAAGGAATGCGTCTCTGATTTTGAAATTTGCGTACGTCTCTATACTCTTAACATAGGGCGATATCTTACGAGCAATGTGTTGTTGCACCCTCCACGACCACATTACGATTCCTCCCTTTTATCCAACTCCGGTCCAGTATCCGGGACAGCGAAACGCCCTGTCACGACGTGTACCCTATCCTTTTTTTATTATCTTTGTGCGTCTGATGCTACACGTTGCGTTGATTATCCACGAGACAGAAAAAAAATCTCTTTTTCACACCACAGACATAGACCGACTCAGCCACATATGCCGCTTTTGTCAATTGAAACGCTCCTTTTCACCAGATGACGCCGTCGCCGCTGCCTCCGCATTGGGTAGTGCGCGTCTCTCGGTCGAAGAGAAAGGTCTATTACTACCACGAACTCACGCACATGACACAATGGATTCGTCCTGCACCTGCATCGATCCAGAGCTCTCCCAAGCGTCTCAAGCGCGACGAACCCGTCGATCGCACCGAGCCGACACTTGGAGAGCAGCATACGAAACAAGAGCATGTACTGGACCGGACAGAACAAGAGCACGTGCGGGATCACACAAGACTAGAGCACGTACAGGATCATACGAACGAAGAGCAACAGACAGAAGACGAGCAACCGACAGAAGAAGAGCAACAGACCGAAGATGAGCACCAGACGTTACGAGAGCATGTTCTGGACACTATCATTCGGGCGTCTATGCGCGTTGGAGGCAGTTTACTGAGCCAAATAAACAGCAGCAAATCGAACCGCTCGGCGTCTCTGTTCACGCCGTGGCCGCACCAAGTGACCGCCGTCAAGTCGGCTGTTCTTGCGATCGAGACACAAAAAACAGAGAGATCCAACTGGGAACAAGTGACGGGACGAGAGAGCTGGCGGTTCTTAGTGCAACATAGCACAGGCGCCGGCAAAACACTGACCATTGCAGCGCTGGCCCATCAGCTCCTGTCGGCCAAGGACGCTCAAGGTGTGCAGTTTCACACTGTTGTGGTCATGCTGGACCGAGTCAAGTTGAACGAGCAGGTGGGCGACGCTGTGGAGCGGTACTTGCGTCAGAACGGAGTGTTTGATGTATTTCGGGCTTTGAGTATTGACCACTTGGCTGCAGTGCTCGATTCACCGACCCAGCAACTGCAGAAGCAGCAACAGCACCAGCAACAAAAACATGAACAGCAGCTACGTCTTCAACGAGTGATCATTACGACGACACAAAAGATGGCGTTGCTGGTAAAAGATGATGTGCTCGTGACGAGGTTGCTGCATCGAAGCTTGGTCAGACCTGTCACGACTAAAGAGGAACACAAGGATAAGTATCAGCGCGTTGCAATCATCACAGATGAAGCGCATCGATCGCATACGCCGTCGACACGAGACGCTATTGAGAAAGTGATGAGCGCTGGAAAAGGCAGCCACGCGCGGCTCACGGTAAGCCTAACGTGTCTCTATGATCCAATGGCATTGATAGTGACGACGAACTTGACGTGCAGCTGTAGTTTGTTGGTTTCACAGCAACGCCAAACGCCGATGCGCTCGAGCTGTTTGGGTGCCGAACAGATGACGGCTATCTTCGCCCTTTTCACTGCTATTCGATCGCACAAGCTATAGCAGACGGACGCATCATGAATGTACTGGAAGACTACACGTGCATACGCTGTGAACTCGAAACCTCCGTGTTTTCGAAGTCAGTCCACGACTTGCTACGAACGCATCGTGGTGCTAGGCGTTATATCATGGACCGTGCAAGTGATGACATAGCTGTTCTCAAGGCCAAGGCGCTTCTAATGATGACGGATTTCGAGGCCGTGGAACGAGAACACCCGAAAGTGAAGTGCATGATTGTGGTGCGGAGTCGCCATGACGTCACGCGGTACCACACGCTCCTGACGCGGTTTGTTGCCGCAAGAAATCTTGGTTGGATTTGTTTCGCTGCTTTCAGTGGTACTGTAACGATGGACGGTGAAGACGGGACTTCAAAGCTCGTAACGGAACAGACGTTGAACAGTCGTAGCGTGACACTATCTATCAGCGACATCATCATTGTCTGTGACAAGCTGGACACGGGCTACAACGAGCCTTTGCTCGCATGCATGTACGTCGATCGTTACTTGCGTTCTAGCGCACATACAGTTCAGCTTCTCAGTCGTTTGAATCGCCGTCACAAGAACAAGCGCAAAGTTCGTGTCTTGGACTTTGCAAACCATGCGGCACAAGTGCGACGGAGCTTCGCAGATTTCTGGAGAGAAGCGAAGGTGCCGAGATCGGCTGATGTGATTGACAAGGCAGCTGAGCGACACGACCTGGCGACCGCCATCGTCGTTTTGTGCGACCACTTCCAGGAACTGTGCTCGACACCGGCCAAGATCGAGGATCCGTGCACCTTTGTATCGGAACGCGTATTGCCATTAGAGCGCGATGCCTTTCAACAAGTGCTCGATGCGCTTCGTGGTGGTGTGTTGGCGCTAAAAAGACTAGAGCAAGCAGGATGTGCGAGCTATTTCGATTTGGTTTCTCCGTTCCGGTACGTCTAGTATGGACGCAAGACCGTGTGGTTTTGATTGTGACGTTGTTGCTCGTGCTGCAGCTCCTCTGTGCTTGATGAGCTGAAGAAAGAGATTGAGCGTCACGTTGTTGCTGTGGCGGAAGACGTCAGGTTGTCTCTTGATGAAGTCAAGACCAAGATGCAGGCTCGGGTGCAAAAGCACGACAGGTCCTTCTCAGGGTCTCTGTACCCGCAATCGTTGTTGGTAAGTTCTCGCTTTGCACAACCGTTGCTTGTCGGTGCTTCGAAGCTTTAACGCGTACATGTGTGTACTCGTGTACACGCAGAACCGCCTGGAGTGTGGAAGCAAGCTGACAGAAACGACATCGTGCTTACGGCAGTTTGGGGAGCTAGAACGCTTTGAAGCTCTCCTGTTGACAACATCGGCGCGTAACAACCAGTCTGTCGATTCGTTCGACGTAGCAGAAGCGATACAGGCCAACGAGGAGCTCAAGATTGAGTGTAAGGAGGAACAGTGTGTGGAAGGCCGACCACTTCTGTCGGTGCAGATCGCTATGATGCACAGAAACATTGCTGCATCGTGGCAGAGCGATTAGCCTCAGTGGATGATACTCCAAATGGTGCCGGAAACAGAGTATGAGGTGGTTGTGTCCTTGGTCGCTTGGAACTCACACATCAGGAACTCGCGTCGGGTGGAATCCGTAAGTGCCGTATGTTTTGCAGCTTGTTGGCAGCAGCACGACAAGCTCTACCGTCATCTGCTCCGCCCGTCTATTGCTTCACCCTCCGCGCTCACAATTGATCCCGAAAAGTCCAACGCAACTCATGTTGAACTACAAAAGTGTTTAAAACAAAAACGTAGGTGTGTGTTGTTGCCCGCACCTACCGCAGTCGCTTGGAAGTTGTTGCCCGAAGGCGCAAATTGGGAAGTGAGCTTCAAAAGTGTTTAAAACAAAAACGTAGGTGTGTGTTGTTGCCCGAAGGCGCAAATTGGGAAGTGAGTTACAAAAGTGTTTAAAACAAAAACGTAGGTGTGTGTTGTTGCCCGCACCCACTGCAGTCGCTGGGCGTCCACTGTCGTCACTAATGTCGTATTCTCTGTCGCTCTTTTCTGTCCCTATCGTTCGCCTCCATCCTCCTCGTGACGTGATTACGCAGTAGAACGCGTCGCAGTGTACCCCGTACCCCGTACCCCCTGCTCTCCTGCCCGTCAAGCCCTGGGAGAACCCGCTAAGAAGAACACAGCAGACTGGCGGTGCGCCGCGGCGTGACTGACTGACTGACTGACTGCTCGTGCCTCTTGTCGTCTGCTCGTCGCTCCTGTGCCCACAACGTACTGCTCGCTACTGCCACTGCAGACGACGACGACGAGTTGCTGACGTCGGAGACCGTCCAGTCCGTCCCGTCTGCAGGTGCTGCCGCGTCTGTGTCCGTGTCGTCTCCTGCTGCGCCGTTCGGACTGCCTGCAGCCTCAGCGCTTGGGCCCACGTCTCCCTATGGAGGCGCGTTAGGGGTACGCACCGACGGGGTACGGAACGGGACTGGGCTCGATGTATGGGACGGGGTATGGCAACGCGGGGTACGGCGGAGGCATGCAGGGGTACGCGGGGGGTTACACTGGAGGCTCGCTCTCGTACGGCAGCAGTGGTCTGCTCGGAGGCGGCGGTTATGGAGGGTACGGCGGCATGTCCCGAATGGGGTACGGCGGTTCCCTTGGCGGCAGTCACATGGACCCGACGAACGGAGGAGGAAGAGATGGTGGACTGGGCTGGCTCTCGAGCTTTCACCAGATCGTGAGCTCTGTCGGTCAGATATCGGAACTGCTGGGGATGAACGCAGAGGCGCTCAACTTTTGTATCGGTGCGCGGCAAAAGCGCTCAGCTGTACTGTAATTCCTTCACATTGAGACCGGGACGCTGCTGTTGTGCCGACTTCGACATCATGTCACCACTGCGTCTGCTGCAGGGAGTTCTGTGCACTTTCTGGAACGCATTGGCGCCATGTGCGCGGGTGTGGCTGCCCTGCTGGCTCCACGGCCAGTGTTTCCACCCGTTCACCCGCGACATGGCGAGCCGCCCGTGACGGAAGAGGAGGAGCAAAGTCGCCGACGTCGAGTGCGTATCTTCCAGTTCATTCTGAGCATGGCGACACTCGCAGTGCTGTACAGGGGACTGCGGTGGCTGTGTGCCAGGACGTCGCTCCAGAAGCTGCTGGTCGCGCCGCCGTCCAGTAGCGTCCATCGAGACCTCGAGCACATTTTCGAGCATACGATGGGCGTCCGGCACTTGTAAAGCAGATAGTTTGCCGACTCTGTGGTTGCAGACAGCCTCGTGGGTGTCGTTTGGTTGCACAGGTGGGACAAACAAGTCGCACAAGGTATGGATTAGGCCGATTATCTGCATACCTCTACGGCTAATGGCTCCCCGTGTCTCTTTCGCTCTCGTGCCCCGTTATGTCTCTGTCTCCGTTGTTGGTCAGATCCAGTCAGCGTTACCCGCCACTAATAGGAGGAATCGGTGCCACTTCGTCTCCGTCCGTCAGCGCTACGTCGTCGTCAGAGTACTCGAGATGAGTGCGAAAGTGATGCGGCCGATGCTGGACGCAACGTGCGGGTACTTGTCAACCAGCAGACAGCGCAGTGACGCGAGCGTAGTGTTGCTCTCGTCCGGCAGCTGGACACTCTCCTCGCGCAGACCGACGTCCTCCCGCGCCGACGCAAAGTACAGCACCTTGATCTTCATCTCGAGGCTTCGTCCGCTACACTAAGGACGCGCTATGCGCTGTTTTGTGTGATGCACATCCATGTGAAGGATGGGGCAATGCACCGGGTGAGTGAGTGTGACTGATCGAATGTGTTTGTGACGTCTTTGTGTATATGTAGCCGATACGTGGAAATTTTTGACGTTTCGGGATGCTCAATGTGACGCCTCTTTCGTGATTACACCACTCAACCCTCTTCATTCTCGCAGTCGACAGAGCAAGATACGTGGTGCTAGGTTGCGGGCAGTCGGATCTGGAGCATGCAGCCATACAAAGTCGGCATCGTCGACATATGCAAAGGCTCATCTCACAGATCACGTGCTGGCGGGACGGCGACCGGCTAACGATTTGGTTAGCGGAGCCGCTTCCTGCCATTACCTGGGAGATAACGGCCGTGACCTGCCGGTATTGGCCTACATATTCGTGAGCAGACAACCCATGGCTCTGCGGTGGTACCGGCCGTCAATTGTTGAGGACGAAATACGACCGCATCCGGCCGTGCTCACTGGAAGAACTTGCGTTTTGAGCGAAGCGGCCCAACGACATACGTTAGTCACGTCACGTTGTCTGAGGGGGGCGGCCAAGCACCACACGGACCGCAAACTTGGGCGCTGGGCTTTGGCGATTCTGATGGGTAGTCCTTCGTTGGCTGTAGACTGGTCATTCGAGGTTCTACCCACTGTGACTCTTCGACCCCCCCCGAAACTCCGGCTATCGTACGACTGGGTGCTGGACGGACCTGGAGCAGTCCGAGGGGTGGCACGTACGCCGCCGGGTATGTCTTCACTTGGAATCATGCTCAAGCAGGAGGCCGCCGGAATCAATTGGACAGTCGTCGACTCCGCTATACCTCCGGAGTATGGCCACGATGTAGCCGTCCTCCGGAGCTCGCAAAGGTCTCTCGGTCTGGTCTTGGAAGCTCATCCTTTGACCCACAGCTTTCCGTGGGATGCCCCACCGACCGTGGCGAATCGGCACGTATTGCGATACCTTAAGCGCCAGCCGTACTGCAAGGCGAAGACGGGGCTCGGCAAGGCATTAGAAGGTCTACTCCAAAAGTTACACACCTGTGCAGCCCGAGGGGACTGGCACTCAGCAGTTCTTCATCAAACACCGAAGCAGCTGTGGGGCCACAAAAATGCGATAACGGAGTATCAAGTGTGGGTCTATTACCGTCTGGTACTTCACCAGCTCAATTTATTCTTCCCGGGCAGGGAACACGACAACAGTTGCCGACGGCTGACCGTCTGTGCTGGTCACAAAGAGACACCGGAGCACATTTTCTGGACCTGCCCGGTGGCCCAGGGATGCTGGCAGGCGGTCCTGTCCGCGTGGTATGGGTCCGGTGTGCGGCTGAATGACGTGAGTACGTATGCGGGGAACTGCTTCGCACGAAAGCCGCCGCCTCTATCTAGGACACTGTTACAACGGCTGCAGCGGGCCTTTGGAGATACTGTGGAGGAATATATTGCTCAGTGGAAGCACATATGGTGGATCCTCTGTTCCGTCTGTATCTCGACTCTTTGGATACAGCGCAATCGGGCTGTTCACGAGCAGCAACAACTCTCACTCCAGGGCAGTGTCCAAGAGTTTTGCTCTAACGGACTTCGGCAATTACGAGCGCTATCGGCAAGAGAGCGCCGAACGCTACAATCAAGGGGTCAAGGCATCCGGCTTTTGGCAGTGCATTGAGTTACTCGATGATACCACTGCGCCTTCTAGAGCATCACATCATGTGGTGAGTCACGTGCAACCACCGGGCAATTCGACACCGGCGTTGCCAATCTGGCTTAGGACATTCCAGAGGTCTTGTTCACATTAAAACCGTGTAAAAAGACTGTCTGTTCCTCTCCCTCTCTCTATATATATATGTAGCCGATACCCAGCAGTATTGATGGGCGCGTGTCTCGTTACCCGTGTAGACCATCGCGTGTGTCGAAGGGAGAGAGTCGTTGTAGTCATATCCTGTGCGGGCAGTTATCCTGCCATGACCAAACGTCAGCTTTCACACCGTTTAAAAAAGTATCTGAATGTCTCAACACGTTCTGGCGCTCAGTTGGGCTGCAGCTTATTGCCCCCGCCTATTCCGCACAGACCATTTCCAGCTTCGAATCTACACGACTGCCGCAGTCGTGAGCCAACTCATGCCATCATTGCGCTTGCCTTCATCGCTCCAGTCAAGTCAAGTGACGTCTCAGACCGCTTGCTTCACTGTGCAATGCGCTGTGGAATTCGGCTCGCCTTCCGTTTATCTTTGCCGCTGACCGTGTAGTGCTGTGCTTCCGTGGGTCACATCGGCACGCATCGCCTCAGCCAAACGTCTACAACTTCTTCAGTGGGCTGGCTGATCTACACTTAGGTCGGCTGACGATTGTAGTAAATGATGATGGCTGTGCTGCCCACTGTCGGCTTAGCAGTAGACTCAGTCCAAGCGCACTGTTCATATCGCTCACAACTTTTTGCTACCTCTCCTCGCGGCACCTCACACCATAATTGTTTGATGATGGTGGTCTTGTGATAGACATGTATTGTAACGCAAGAGGATGGAGAGGCGCACACAATGGGCGTAGGAGCGTGAGAACAGTGAGGAAGCACTGGTAGCGGATGGGAGCTTGTTCTATCTACCAAAGTGGTCTTGCTGTGGGCGCATGTCGAGACCTGCGCTCCTGATTCATCGGCTGAGATTGATCAGAAACGGACTTGTCCGTCCAATCCGAGTAGCCGATGTAAGACATGTTGTTACACTCGTTGTTGTCTATAGTCGGCTACTACGATGGTTATATCATCGACACTGCCGGATGTGGCAGCCTTGTACTACACGTCAACTGCCCCGGAATAATACCTTTCTGCACCCGTTCTCCGTCATGCAATGTCAATGACCGGGATCTACAAGTGCGCGTATCAACTGATGCCAAAGAACTCAATCGATTTACCCAAATCATGCTGGATTGGTGTAAGTACTGCTGATTGTGCCAATAAAGATGACCGACATGCAGGAAGTGTGCTTGGATCCAAACGTGCGACCAAGACTTTGGATTGAAGGATTGTACGATACATCGACATGAGAAAGGATTGACTGCGTATGACGAACATTAGTGGCGGTGTGCATGACGATGGTGGATGAAGATGCGCATGCGTTCATAGAAATACAAGTAGAGGTGTACCGGCGAGTAGCGCCTGTTACTCACGCGAGGCAAGGTTAGTCACTTTTAAACTTACCAAGTCAAGGACATCGGTTGACCTTCCGGTCGTAAGTTTTGCTTCCGTTTACATAACGACAAATAGAGCGCTCAGCCGGCTCTATTTGTCGGCGCCGGCGCAGTAGTCGTTGTCATTTCTGTCCGAAGTAAGCTGCATCATTTCCGACTCAACATGGTCGTTGCGCACTCACCACCCATATTAAAGTGGTGTCTGGCCCGGGCCGAGTGACAAATTCATTTGCTAAGACAACTTTGTGTCGCAATTCGTTGCTGAATGATCAATTTATTGTAAAAACGAGTGACAACATATCCTTACGCAAAAAATGGCTCATGCCTTCAAGCAAGCACTCTGGCTTTGTACGCACTAGTCATCGGTGATGCGGAAGGCTATCTAACGCTCGAGTGAAAGAACGCATCAGATGACAATTTTGCCGCTTTAGATTTGCTCGGATGACAGCGGAGAAAAGCTTACATGTATTCCAAAGGTAAAAATAGTTGGTGACAATTGAAGCTTGCGGACTTCGACTACTCTCGTCAAATACGGCCAGCAAGGGGTTTGCACTGCACTATATTTTTATGTAAAAAGTACGTTACCCCAATCATGACATACCTCTTGCTTATTTAGCGACGAAAAGCGTTCTAGTTGCGGTTAACACATATTTAGATTTGAACCTAAACAAGAATGTCAAGAGGTGCTCGTGCAAAAACGAGCAGCATCTCGCGAAGTCCCTCTTGTACATTCTTCCACAACTAGAGCACCCGAGTCATATACATAATTGCACACAATGTGGGTAGTTATACCGACTGCGGCAGAGCGCTACTTTGTTAAGAATTGCCCGCCGGAGGTCATAGTGCCTTGGACGCATTCTTCGCAAGAAGCAAAATGGCATAGTGGTGTATAACGCTATGATCTCAACTGCGCTCTGCTGCACTCCTGTGGTAACTACAAAATATTATGGTACAAACAGTCGGCAACTGTGCGCTCGCATGTTTACGTCGTTGTCTAGGCATCAGATCCTTGTCGCTAATATTTGGTGCCGCTGATTGTCTTCTTACGTTTGACTGCATAAACCATCTATATCGCATATCTATAGATCGAGTTGCATGGATTCCGACGGAAAAGTAAAAGGTACAGCCGCTGGAGGCGGCACCAATGATGATGGATAGTTTGGCACAGCAGATATCACTGGAAAAATTAATTTAAAAGCACAATTGCAAAGCAAAGACGCCGAGCTGTGAAAGAGGGGACTTGGTAAAAGCAAAGTTGACACACACATTTGCGACGAACACGAAGCTTCGTAAACACTGTTTTTAAGCTATCCCAACCGATAAATTCTACATCCATCTTGTACAAGACGTCTAGGACTCCGACTTTCGATCGAACTATAATGAGATATGCACGGTGTGCTTTGGGTCAATAGTATACAGAGTATGTAACGTTTATGTGTTTATGGCGTGCCAATAGAGGTGCCTATGCTGTACATAATGGTAGTATTACTGACGACTCAACAAGGGCGTACGTAGCAGCTGAAGATGGTGGTGGTGGTGGTCAAATGGTTTATTTACAGGGTGTTGACTATGCGCCTTGGACTCTGCATTTTGCTAAGCCAGATATCAGTGCCGGGAGGAGGCCCGGAGGCTAAACGTAGCTGGTCCCTAGTAAAAGAGACATTCTAGTTCGCGGCTCGACAACTCGTGCTGTTGGCCAAACCGTGGTACACTATCGGATCATAGACCCCTAAAGCTGTTGACACCGCCATATTCTGTCGGATGCTTTTGCCAACGCACTAGCACCGAAGGTGGGGAACACCCCTGCATGATGTAAAGTGCGATCGCCGAATATCTGCAAGGCACGGGGAACGCCGACCGTCGTATTCTCTCCTAAGAGCCCACTTATCTGCGATGGTGGCCCCCATCAGCCGCGTGTGCGGCCCCTCGACGTGGACTGTGCAGCCGCAGCAGCGGCGACACGTGGCGCGGGGTACGCCTCCATTCCGCAAAATGCCCCTGCTAGGCAGCTTGCGCGACCCGTCGGTCCCCTGCGCCCGCCCCCGACGACTGCGAGTGCAGCTTGCTCAACGCAGACCTCCGGCCCCTTCGGCTTCACTAGGGAAGGACTCCCTCCGGAGTGGCCGCCTCCGAGGGGGGGAAGAAAAGACTGGCTTCAGCTGAACCGTGGAATTTTGGGAATTAGCAGCTGAAGATGATGCGATGTCTTCCTAAATGATGATGAGCGCCGGGTGCTTGGAACAGGTAAATGCGACTGGACGAGGTGAGCGACCTTCGTTCGCTTCGATGCTCATACCTTATCATGCACTTATGGCGCCTCCGTATAGCAGCAAAGTCCAACCTTTTAACTCGATCCCACAGCGTACGTACACAGACAATTTCGATCTTAAGCACATTATTTAATCCAAGAAACAACATCTTTAACACTCACGAACCAACCGAGACACTATGATGTTGGTCTGCCATCCGCCTGTCTTATAGTAGCAACGGGGAGTCTGGCGTACCAACTCCCGTGCCAGCCTTTTCGTCGTTGATGCAGATGCAGCTACGTCGCTGGTGATTACTGCGGTTTGTCGTCGGACTTTCGACACCTTTTTTTTACCAGTAGTGTGACAAAAGACCGACGATTCCCTCTCATCTGGGATGTGTCCGGCTGCGGTCGTTTGCAAGTCAGGCGTTGTCGCTCCGATTTCTAACGACCTCGCGTCTAGATAGCGGCTAACGGGCAGTAAATGTGTCCCCGCACACAGTCACGCACTGCCACTAAACAATCACGACGCGCCGCGAAGTGACAGACTTTTGCCTATTATTGTCGACGCAAAAATCGCGTGTTGCTATCTGGCGCTCAAGTACCTATGGGTAGACGATCCAATATTCTTGAGAATATTCTCATTGATTAGGGTTTGTGCCTGCAATCTGCTCACCATCACCAGTGCATACAGCTGAACTCGACGTTGAAGTCTTATAACGACTTAGGGTCCACGCCCTATGCCTTCGAGGCAGTATTGGGTGGGAACCGCCCCCTTCGTGGAAGGTACGAATAGTGGGAATGATACCTCCGTGGCAAGCGCCGGGCGTGAACCCTATTGCTGACAAATTTTATCCTCAACGTCAAGTTCAAGCAGTGGGCTTGCACTGTCCACTGATGGCTGCTAGCGCTCCGCAACGACGCTTTCGTCAAATCGACGCATTAGTGTAAGGGTAAGCGATGCTACGTTTCAACAAGATAGTCTTCACTCAAATGCTACATATTAAATGCTTCCAAATTACTTTCACTTTTTATCTGAAAGCAACGGCACCTAGACCCAAGGAGTAGTTTTGGCATCATCGACAACTCGTCTCTGCAGTTCGATAAAAAAGTCAGGTCAGATGTCTTTACACACCGGTCAACACATCTTTGAAAGATGCTGTCTCACGATTTGTCGAGCCAATTACTCCTCCGGCTGTGCCAGATTCGAGGGACTATTTGATGGTAGATAAAGCCTCATCGAGAATGTTAGCCTACTTCACTTCGTCCTTCTAAGCTGGCTTTATGGCGGGGGGAAAGTTGAAGGTGCACTATAATTTACGTAATGTTGCAGAGTCGAAATGAGTTTGACCAAAGACCACGTTTGCAGAGGCAGCGGATGACGGCATATGTGGTCCAAACCTTGTTTTGCCCGAAGCTGGATAGGGGATGACCCCCATCTTGACGCTGGATGGGCTCATCCTGTCGTTTGAATCATCGTCTTGTCTACCCAGATGACCCCTTTTATTGTACGATTAAACGGTCACGATCTGTTGATGGACACGTCCAATCAGTTGATTAGATGGGCACGTCCAATCAATTGATTAGATGAACGCGTCCAATCAGTTGATTGGATGGACACGTCCTATCAGTTGATTGAATGGACACGTCTTATCAATTGTTTAGATGGACACGTCTTATCAATTGTTTAGATGGACGCGTCCAATCAGTTGATTGGATGGACACGTCCAATCAGTTGATTGGATGGATGGTTTGTCGGGGTACTAAATCTTGTCATATAACTAATTGTATGACATGTAGGCGACCCCCCTCATGTCACATATTCGTGATGGGACGCGTGTCATTCTTGACTTACAACATTGCCTTCGTAGATGGCACTTCCAGTTTTGCCACCGACATCGCAGCAACCCCCACCCGTAACCATTCGTTCGGCCAACTATGAACATCAAGACAGGCGTATTCGTCGTTCTTGCCTTGGCTTCCTCGACGTTCGCGCAAAACGCTCCTTGCAACTGGCCCACAAAGAAGAGAAAGGGACAATCGGAGGAGTACTGCTACGGGAGTTATTATAACACACCAGGATCCATACCCCAATGCCTCAGTGACTGCTGTACCTATCCGGAAAATGAATGCAGATATGGACGAGGATATCCATAGTCGCAATTCGTCATGAAACTCGTTGGAACCTGCGATTTTCATAGGCTATCGTACGTGGTATTCAGCAAGTCCGTTATCTTGTTTTGCTGTAAGAGAAGGGATTTTACAGTACAACATATGCGAATACAAAGAAGTTGGCACCAATTAACACTTTGTCTTACATTAAATGGGTTGTTGTTTTCTATTTTTGCATATATATATTTATTGATTGAGTGTTTATTACCCGCATTTCGTGACGTAATGTGTAAAGGCGTCTATTTTGGGGTGAAATGGTCATACTTTCGTTTTCTTTTATTGCTTGAAGTACACGCCAAATATAATAAAATCAAATATTTGAGTAGTTTATACATTGAAGTTAGATATCTATAATAGATATACCTATATCCTAAACTTCTCAAAACATTTCTATGTTAAAAATAGTTATGTATTTAACAGCGAATGAGCAGCAAACGCTGCCAATGGAAACAGAATCTGTACATTACCACTAACAGATCAGAAATAGGTAAAACAATATTTGACGTCGGACCAAAAATTTAATGGCATTGGTGAGGTCTGTGATGCCTTGAACAGCTTCACTCAAGGGCTGGCAATAAAGAGATAATCTTAATGATAATGGTCATATTTTTATGCTGTATCAACGAAGCATTTGGCCTCCTTAGATTGGCAGAAGATATATTTGATCCCTGCGTAGAATGCCTAAAACCTGTGGCAAACGTATACAGTAGCAGCGCTCCAGCACGGTCATCATTTTTTGACTGCTTAAAAAAGGAGATGTGTAATCTATTATCGATTCCACTCTGCCAACTCGGTGCGTACACAGTAAACCCTTTTTTTTAAAATATGAAAAAGGAAAAAATAAGAAATGCCCCAATTAATCACGAGAATAAAAAAGTGCCCTAGATAATTGGAAAATAAAAAAATGCCCAGAAAATCACAAAATTATATTCCTCTCGTCCTAGAAAACTTAAGTTAATGTGGTACACACAAAAGCACACGTCCTTTTTATTTTGTTTTCCAGTTACAGCCGTGACCAACCATCGCCCTGTTCGGGAAGCCGCGGAGAGGGTTCTACCGCGGGCGTGCTGCGCTTGCAGCCACCAATTGCAGGGGAAGAAGCGAGATATAGGTACGTTAACGTGTCCTCGTATCATCGGTCGCGACCGTAAACACGGTCATTCGGTGCCAAGGGTGTGGTTATTTAAATGTTATTGCTTTTGTTTTTGTTGTTTCAGTTGCTATTGTTGATGTTCCTGCTGATGTTGCTGCTGCTATTGTTATTGTAGGTGCAACAGCTGCTGTTGTTGTTGCTCTGTTATTGCTGCTACTGCTGTTTCTGCTGCTGGCGTTGTTGTAGGTGCTGCGGTTGATGTATTTTTGCAGATACATTTCTCATAAGTGCTTGTACAATCGTGTTACATGTTGGTATGGACCAGCCTGTATGCGTCAACAGCATCATATAAGTTATGTCCTTCATTCTTGATGGCACATTTCCGCCTGCTCTGTTGAAGATTCTACTGCTGTTTCTGCTCAGAGATACAGTCGTTGCATTGCATGGGGTCGCGTGCACGAACGCCCGTAACACGTGCGTGCTAATGCTTATTGACAGATTGTGCACGTGTGCGTGTGTACGTACAGCTAGAAACAGAAGAGTGTGGTGCAGCTCCTACCGAGCCTGCGTTTAAGACCAATGACACAATATAATGATGGGATTTAAGGAACTTGCATTTTGAAGTGCTAACACCTACTGTGAGATGTTCGAGTCGATTGCATCGTGCTAATACAAATTGCGTGGAGAACCATCATATCCAGAATCAGAACTTGTATCGATGTGCGGCGCTTGAGTTGATTGAAGTGTGGCTACATCATTTCATCAACATGAGTATACTAGGACGTGGGGCATTTTTTTCGTGATTATCTGGGGCATTTTTTATTTTTTTAATTATCTAGGATGCTTTTTATTTTCCAATAATCTAGGGCATTTTTATTTTTGTGATTAAATGGGGCATTTTATTATGTTCCCTTTCAATTATGGATAAATATGGAGTACATGGAGTTAGCGGTGGTAGGGCGGGGCATAAAACTAGCGAATCGATCTGTGTAGCGAGTCGCAGGAGTGTTTCTCCGTCTTCTCACGCGCAATTGTCGAGTAGGTGCAAAGATAAATTTGATTATTGTCATGTAACAAGTTAACAAAACTCAAATTGGCCGATGGCTTAGCAGACAATGAATAGACGGGCGGTAAAATTATAATGTGTGGTATCTACATTGCGACATCCATTCGGTTCGCGGACGACATCGAAATTGCGTCAATCAATGACGTCATGCCGATTTGCGTTAAATTTTATGACTCCAAGTGCGATGCCACTGAGACTCCAAGTGCGGTGCCACTGATTGTGCACATGATACGCACAATGCAGAGTTGTAGTAGGCACGGGACTGATGTACCTCACCAGAGTGATATGTCTTGAGTGTCGTGTGACCCCGTTGCATAACTTCCTCCAAAATTATCGATGACGCACTGGAGCATAAGACCATTGAATCAAATTTGTGCGCTTTCGCAAGATATCCTTTCAAGGCTACATTGTCGTGAGAAAGAATAGGAAAACATCATTCACGAGTTCATGTCGATAAAATGCCTTTGCTCTCGAGGATCAGATAGATACGTCTTACGAGACAAGTGGTCTTAGCTGCATTGAAAGAAGAAAGATTTTACTCCATCTGTTTTGTTTTTTCTCCGCCTGAAGAGCCTCAAAGTGTACAGGGACAGTAGTGCACACGACAGCAAACAATCGCCGCGTTGACGTGCCCCACCTCTTCTGTAATAGGTAAGTCAAGCACGTCTTCCACCAGCACTGTGAGCAGCTCTTATGGTGATGCGCTCAAGCGGATTGCTAAACGCGGATGATCACGGGAGCTGCTGGCAGCTACCCTGGCTGAAAGTCTTTTCCACTGGACCATGTCCTTCAGTTCTTCAGCCTATCCTCCAGCTAAAGTGGCGCGGGTCCATTCGTGTCCTTCTCCCCCGACGAGGCAGATCAAGTGGCGCCATCGTGCAAGCGTCCAGCGCCCTATGATCCAGTAGTGCCGTTATGTACAAGGCCTTGACTAATGGCATTACTTCGCCGCCGTTCGGTGAGTGTTGCGCAGCAAGTTTAGCAAACCGACGCTGAACACGTCTAGATTAATACGTCAGCTGTGAGCTTTACTACTGGTCAACGAATGGACCACAAAACTGCTAGAGCAGCCGAACGAGCGCGAGGAGTTGCACATGGAGTGTCAACGTCCTTAGTGCTGTTGCTTACCTCCGTATTGCACTTTCCACTCAGTATGAGTGCGCCCACGTGTGGCAAGAGTTTCCTCAGTCGTTGAAGGGAAAGGAAACTCGTAGGACCATCACTCTGTTTTGTGTACCCCGAGTTGCCCAAATCCGCTTCATTCGTTTTTCGGTAATCAAAGAGCAATGACTGCGCTGCCAAAAGGTAACGACAGCGGACGAACTGAGCGACGCGAACTGAAGAGCGTGTGCGGGTGTGTGCGTGACGTGACGTGACTAGGAGCGATCGAGAAGCTGATGCGGGAGGCCGTGGGAGACGACGACGTGCTGATGTCCAAGACGGCCGTCGATTGGGTCAACGAGTGCGCGAGCGGTACTGTACTTGCCATTAGGGTACCAATGACAACGACGTCGCCCACCACTGACTGAGTAACATGCAATGAGGCTCAGCTTTTCTAAAGCTGATCGGGCAAGAGGCCAACACAGTGGCAGAAGGAGCGGCGACGAAGGAGAACTACCGGATCAGCCACGACCACGTCATGACGGCGCTCGAAGTGAGTGGCGTCGGTACTCTCCTTTGCCGTGTCTATGACTGACGCGCTCGTGTGCGGACGCAGCATCTTGGGATGCGGCGCTATGCAGATACGATCAGAGAGCGCCAGGCGGTGATAGAGCTCGAGGCACAGGTAGACACGGACAGTGTCGATGTGGTTGTTCCCGCCCCATATCCTGTGCGACTGTACTTCTGACGCTATCATGTCGCTGCAGAAAACGCACACGGGATTGGCGTCGCGCAAAGCGGCAACTCCAGCGGTTTCGCGAGATGAGCTATTGGCCGAACAGACGGCACTGTTCAAGCAAGCGTCTCTGGATGCGGCAAAGGAGGGGTGGTGAGCTATGCTGTGGATCACAATGCTGGGAGCGCAGGGAGGGCAGTGGGGTGTTGATACTGCTAACTGTCCCGAGAAGTGCGGAACAAACAGTCATTGGCCAGCAAGGCAGGGAATCCTTGTCGTTATCACTGTTGGACGAGACGGGGCGTCAGGATGCACGCTACTGTTGGCAAATGGCTCTACTAGCACGTGGTCAGCTGAACTCAACAACGACGCCGCGGTGATCAGATGCATACACTGGACTGGCTGCGTGCAACATCCCGACATCTTGTGGAAAGTCCTTGGTGTCTTCAGTAGGTGCCTGACCGACGATCTCGCACTCTTTTACCTGACCGTCACCTCGATACAAAACAAAGTCAATCCGCTTGGACGGGTTGTCACTGGGGAAAGTGAACTTGTGCTGGCGGTCGCCCACGTCCGTCGACCGAGGCTCGGCTTCTTCATGCACCTCCAGCCACGCGTCCTTCATGTCCGTCGTTTCGCCAAGCAGCTCACTGATACCACTGAGGAAACGGATTCCTAACGACTGCGGCTCTGAGTTCAGATCACCAAGCAACACTTGGGTTTTGCCCTGACCTTGACGCATGTACTTCCAGATCTCGACTTTCGTCTGCTCTCTCAATCGCTCGCTCAGCGACAAGTGGGTCACGTAGACGTCAATGATGCCCCAACGCGGATAATCAATTACCGCGTGAAGGCACAACCGCTGGTGCGAGTCATTTGGGTCGTTCGGGTCGCGACTGAGCAATAAGTAGTCAGTCGCAACGATTGGGTACTTCGACAGTATGGCCGGCCCCTCTTCAATGCGTTCGTGAGGCATCCTCGAGTTCAAATAGCTCATCGCTGCCTGGTAGACGTACTGATACCCTGGCAACCGGTCGGCGAGATGCTTCACCTGAGCGTGATTTCCAGGGCCCCCGAAGACGCCGTCGTAGCGCACTTCCTGGAGCCCAATGATGCCAGCCTTTGCCTCCTTGATGAAGCCGACGAGATGGTCCAGCCGCTTCGTATACTGATCCCATCGGCGTCCGAAACCGTACACGTCCGAAGACGGATTTGTGTTCCACACGTTGTACGACAGGATTCGCGGTCCTGGCGCTACACGTGAGCACTCGTCTCCGCGATGGACGTCGCACTTTGCATCGCCAGCTGTTTCAACATCGGGCAATTGCTTCAGCGGTGCATATGTGTGCATGAACACATTGTGCTCTGCTTCGCGATCTAGTGCCACTACGACGCGGTGCTTTAGATTAAACTTGGCGTCTTCTAGCGTGAGGTGGAAGTTGAACCCGAATGTCACTTGGCTCGAAAAGCGGTACCTTTGGCCCCTGGCATCCACTGTGTCTTGCAAAATCAGCATCTCGGAATAGCCGTTATCTCCTGTGACCTTGAGTGGGAACACAGTGGCCTGTGCAACGTTGATCTCCGGCGAGACGTGGACGTTTGCGTGGGTCTTGATTGACGTCACAGCCGCTTCGAAAGCCGCCAGAACTGCCTTGTTCGTCCTCGGATCCGGTATGAAAATCGGATCCAGCAGCACGCTGCCATACAGCAGTTTATTAGTCGACGACTCGCCATCCCGCAGCTCGAAGAGGTCGACCGGCTCAAAACTCTGACGTTTCTGACGGAGGCCACCTGGCTGCGAGGAGAGGTATTGGCCAGTGAAGTGGACACGGTCGACAAATGGAGTCCAGAAGTCCCATCGCGGGATGTGGTCAAACGACTGGTGGTCGGATGAGGCGACCAGGGCGAGGACCGACGTGCAGTCAAGCAGCACTGTGGCTGCTATGAGAAGGTGGGCGCAGATCGCCATCGTATCTGAGCTCTCGGTCGATCACGTGGAGTTACATCAACGGCACACCAAATTCAATCGTTTACACAAAAGTATGTATGTGTGTGGTCGTGGTGAGTAATCGTTACAGCATCGAGAGAGAGAGAGAGAGGGAGAGAGAGAGCGCGAGCGAGCAATTGGCCCGAAAGCTCGATGAAGCGACGGACGGACCCCTTCCTCTGGCTGTGGCAAAAGGAGCTCACCACACAGCGAGTCGTTGACATTACGCACGTCGTCCTTTCACGGTCGACTAAAACTGCAGTTTAAAACGGCCGTGACGAGACGTTACGAGTGGACGGGCTAGAGAGACGAGGAGGTCAAGCAGCGAAACGACGTGCGCGGCGTCTACCAATTGAGCCGATGCTGCTGCTGCTGTTGCTGCTGCTGCTGTAACTGTGAGCAGACGCAGCTGGTATCATATAAACGTGCTGTCTCGCGCAATAGAGCCTTCGTCCACATCAATAACGACAACGGTCCAGCGAGCTCAGCTACTGCAGCGGAAAGACGACGGCAGCAAGGAACCGATGGACGACCACGCAAGACACATACCTGTCGGTTGCAATGAACGCCTGAACTCGCGCGCGCCGTTGCTGAAACTACCACGCGAGATGAACCGGCAACGACAAAACGTCCGAGAAGCGAGTGGTTGTCTGTGTGCGTGAGGCAGACTGCTGTGCTTGGCACGAAACTGCAGCATGCGATGCAGCGCGCGCTGACAGGCGCAACGCGCGGCGTCGGTCGTTTGTTCGTCTGGACGCCTCTTTTCCGCTGCGACCGAAAAGCCGAGTATCACCAGTCAGTCAATTGGTCGATTGGTCGATTGGTCGATTGGTCGATTGGTCAATTGGTCGATTGGTCGGTTGGTCGATTGGTTGATTGGTTGATTCGTCGATCATTCGGTCGTGTTTACGGCCCAATCTCGCTCGCTGTCTTCCTCCACCTCTTTCTGTGATTCATTCCCCACGCCAATCTAATCCATTGCAGCTGCAGATATGAATTTTTCCATCGTGCAGTCGTGTCTATGCACCGTAACGCCCTCGACAGAATATAGAGCCGGCATCGGCGACGGCGTCCATGGAGTCAGTCAATCAGTGCTCGAGTAGTCGACACCGATTGTTCGGCGGGCCAACACTCCCGCACCCAGTCACGCACTCACCCACTCACTCTGTCAGTCAGTCAGTCAGTCAGTCAGTCCGCGCTCTGTCACCTAATTACTCACTCACTCCCGAACTCACTCTCCCAATCGAAAGCCGAGCCACAAGCAAACGCGCGACGGCCCAATCGGTCTCTCTCTCTCTCTCCACTGTCGTCGACCCATTTGCCGTCCGTCCGTCCGTCTGTCCGTCTGGCTGTCTGTCTGTCCATCGCACTTGCCCTCCTACGAACACCCGCCCCATCCCATTGCGGAGCCAGTCGACCCATCGACCACCGACCAGTTCGACGCCACTCTTCCACTCAGACACTCAGTCAGTCAGACACTCAGACACTTAGACACTCTGTCAGACACTCAGACACCTTCGCACGCCGTCTCCTCGTCCGTCGCACGAGAGAATGTTGCGCTGGACTGCCCGTCTCGCGTCCGCCGCAGCGCTGGCCGACCTCATCGCCGCGTCCGGCGGCGCCGTGTCGTCCTACGACATCAGCGACCCCATGTTCGGCTCGTGCCGCCTCAAGGGCATTGCCCCCGCGAGCGCCAACTTTAAGCTCTACGCGTCGCTCTCGAACAAAGACGTGGAGCTCAACGAGGCCTGTGGCCGCTGCGTGACCGTCACGCGCGACGACGACCCGAGGCTCTCCACGTCGGCCTACGTGCTCAACGTGTGCGACGGCTGCGCGTCGCGGTCGATTCAGCTCTCGCGCGACGCGCTGGCGGCGCTCGACATCCGCCCCAACGACCGGCAGCCGCGCGTCTCGTACGCCTTTGACACGTGCCCGCCGGCGCTCATGGCGGGCGACATCAAGGCCTGTATCATGGAAGGCGCCTCGGAGACGTACGTGCCGCTGCAGTTTTTCAACTCGCAGAAGGTCATTACGGCCGCGACGATCAACGGCGTACCCGCGACGAGCAACGCCGCCAACTTTCTCTTCTCGGCCAACCCGAGTTTCCCCTCGAGCACGTGGTTCGAGAACGTCGACTTCTCGGTCACGTCGGACTCGGGCGAGACGCTCAATAGTACGTTGGCGTTCGACAGCGCCTCGGGCTGTGCCACGTCGACGGTGCAGTTCTTCTCGGCGTCGACGGCCGACGGCGTCCGTGGCGGCGCCAGCAGTGCATCGGACTCGTCGTCGAGTGGCGCGATCATTGGCGGCGTCTGTGGCGGCGTTGGCGCGCTGCTGCTCGTGGTGGGTTCGGTGCTCTTCCTCCGGCGTCGCAAACGCGCGGCGAGGGACACGGACGACCCCGAGAACGAGCTGGAGAACCAGTTCCTGTCGCCGGCCGTGAAGCCGTCGAAAGCTGCGCCGTCGACGTCGCTGCAGGACGACCGGCAGCCACTCGCGTCCCCGACGGTCGACTACGCCGAGTCGTTCTCACCGGCTGCGAGCAATAAGACGGCCCACTCGAAAGTGGGCACCATGAGCTCGCCCATGTTGATGTCGAAAGCTCCTGCAGCGGCTCCAGTCGTCGCTGCGTCAGCTCCTGCGAAGGTACTGGCGCCGGCTCGTCGAGCGTCAGCTGCACCCCCCGCGTCCAGCCCGCCTGTGATGGCGGGTGCAAGGCCGACGTCGCCCAAACCTGCCCACGCTCCTACCACGTATGCGTTCAGCAGCAAGTTGGACACGAGCCCCTCGAAACCGTCGGTGAAATCGGCGCCTACGCTATCGGCTCCTGTGGTGCACCACCCGCCGTCGCGCACGGGGTTCTTTGACGACGATGATGATGAAGAGAATCGCTCGAGCTTTGACATTGACGACATGCGCGAAACCGAAGCTCGTGCGGCTTCGATCGACCCCTTAAACCAACTGGACCCGGTGCCGTCATTCGCACCGTACAGTGCAGCGGACCCGTATGCTAACACCGTGACGTCTCCTCAGAGCAACGTCCGTGCCACGAGCTTGCGCCGCCCAGGTTCGAAGGTAAACGCGGCAAAAGTGTCGGGCCGTGGCGACTCGGATCGCTTTGCCAATGACTCGGTGGTTTCTGACCCGGACAGCTACACGTCAGAAGCCCCCCGCCAGAGGAACGGGTCTTTTTCATCAAACGGAACGCTGGCGTCTGGCAGGGCGTTCCCCTCACCTGCAACGGATGCCAGTTTGTTGAGTGGACGTCCCAGCTTCTCGACGGACAGTAACCGGATGACGAACTCGCCAGTGCGAGACAATGGTGCGTCTCCCGCTGCTCAGCCAAGCGCAGATTCGGCTACTTCACAGCGCAGCATGGGCTCGATGCGTGAGAGCGGCGGCTACAGCGTGGACTCGCTGAACATCCTGGGCTACCCGTACTCGAAGAAGAGCGGACGACAGCACAACTCTACAGGTTAGCCATCTAACGCGTCGTTTACAGCTACGTGTACACTCGACTGGGCAGCAGCTTCCTGTGCACGGACGATGATAGTCGCGATGCGCAGCTGACTGTGTACCAGCAGAAGCAACAGCAGTTCACAGGGAGTTGCTCGCCTCGAGGCTACTGCTGTATTGTACAATACTCGTGCTGCTGCAGAGTACATATCTAAATCATTTTCTCATGTTTGTTTGCTCGTGTGGTTTTTGTGTTGCGGTGTGACAGAGATGCAGTTCTAAGGAGAGGGGGCGTCGATGCGTTGTTATATTATCGTTTTGGGACAGCTTTGCAAGGGACCCTACGAGTCAGTAGGCCACATTTGACACGTCTAGCATAAGCTGCTACCTGAAATATCGAGAGCTGCTGGGTCAAGAGTTGGCGTGATTGGTGCGTGTTCGTTTGCTCTGTTGAACCCGTTTGCGCGCTTGTGTGTGTGTCTGTGTGACTACTATCTAGGAACGTGTGGCAAAAGATCGGCGCAAGTCGACTACGAGGTGTGAAACTACTGTCCACTTGTTATTGTCCATCGATCTGAGCCCGCAGAATGTACATGAAGCGGCCAGTGAGGTGGCGACCAGGCCGTGTGCACATATGTTGGAGCGCTCAAAACAGCTCGAGCAGCCGTTACGTTTTTTGCAGAGAGGTGCCACGGGATCGGCTGTAAGCACAGTCGAGTTAACGAGCTGACGACGGATCGAACGAAAGCGCGAGACTCTCGTATGTGCTGAATGGGTGCTGAACTGCCTTTGGCGACAGATGCCACCCATGTGACAGGTGGGACAACGTTTGAGGTGTTTGGTTTTGCCCCAGCGCTACTTTGACCGCAACTGTCGTGGCGTCTTCGGGATCGCTGGATCGTGAAGTGGAGCGAACTTGACGTCCTCGTCATATCGCGATCAGCTCGTGGGTCCCGCAGCGAAAGACGCGTTTGACACACAGCTGCAGCGTTCCACTCCGGCTATGAACCAGTGGGTACTACGGATGTGGGCATGTTGCTGAGTCGCTGTTTCTGCCTCGTGAAGGCAAAGTGCCTGAGACGACGTCCATCGCAGTCGCTACGAAGAAGCAGCGGGAACCGATGTAAGCTGTCGAGACGTGTGTTGATCCCAACACTAGGAGAGAGCATACTGTAGAATGGTGGAATGAAGTCGATGGCAATGAGCGGGAGCGTTGACACGAGATCGCAGTGGTGATCGATCTGTGGGGGCAGCTTTACAAGCACGGCAACAAACACTGTGATTTCTGTGCCAAGCACGCCTCCTATGGTTCATATGCAAAGTCCAACAGCGCTTTCCTACAGGCAAACGCGAAGGAGCCAATTGAGAAGCGACAACTATAATCAGAACGAACGCGCTGCACGATTGGGGAGTGGGAGAAAGAGGCCGAACGCCAGGCGACTTCTGCGCTCGTGCAGCTTGTTGCACCCATGTCTGGCTCCAATCTGTCAAATGCCGTGTCGACCGACTCGTTCTGCTTCTGTTCGACAGTTGGCATCGTGCACCACAAGAGCTGTCGCACGTCTTTTTGCACTCGACTCTGTCTGTACATATAGACACTCGCTGTCGATCACACTGACAACTTGTGCAGTCGTTACTTGGGTCGTCTCCTCATGCCGTGCAACGGTCGACAAGCCACTTCAACATGGGATCCTGGTTCGGCTTAAGTGCGAATGCCTTTTAGTGGAGTAGGTCTAGTCGAAGTACACCGACGACCGTAATCAGTGCGGACCATACTATTTATGGACCACCTATTTTTAAGTCGCTCACAAATATGAGCGCGGACCACACTATTAAAGAATCCGCACTAATTATGGGCTTGCAAATTTAGTATAGACCGCACTAATTTTGAATGCGGAGAATTAGTGCGAATTTATAATAACCGAAAGAGCGCAGTATGTAATAATGAATTTGGCTACATGATTTAAAGCCTAATTGTTATGACTTTTGGCAACAGCCAAGGGCGATATAAAGTTGAAACGCTTAGAAGAAGGTGAAATCGAAAGTGAATATAATATCTAGCTAGGTCCTTAGTTCGTCTCGTTGTACTACTCTAAGCCTATCAATATCGACTCTACGATATCAGTAACAACACGATGAGTCGATCCCATCGTTACACACAATCATGCAGTGTCGTCCCTGCCATGTGGTCATTAGTACTACATACAACGACATTGCCAATAAGTTGGAACGGGAAGGCCATCGTAGTGGATGCAATATTTGCCAATAATTTGTCGCAGTTTCGGCGTCAATTGCGATTCGTGCCATCGACCACTCACATCAAGTGCCATGCCACAACGAATCATAGACTTACGAGCGTATGTCAAGTCCCAACTGTCGCGCATCCCGCTCACCGCGCGTACGGATGTGGCGGCGAGTTCCAAGAAGAAGCGTTTGCCCGGGTTCTTCAGCTTTCCCAACCAAGAGCCGTTTTTACGCACGGTGTCTGACCAGTCGCCTTTTTATCATGCGCATCTTCTCGACCTCCTACAATCGGGTCCATTCGTCCTTGATTTTTGAGATGACGAAAGAGTCGGTAGGCTGAACAAGATCGGTCGCGCAGGGTAGAAAATAGCATAACTCAGTGTTGGTCTTCAAGAGAATAGCACGTGATTCTGGACTGTCGTTGTGGCCGGCACAGTTGTCCACATATATGACAGTCCTTCGTCTAGTGATATCTCCCTTGAATGCGCGTGGCTCGTCAAACGATTGAGGAAATACCTGTAACTCTGTAAAAATATATCTAATATGGAGTATTATAGATAATTCATGATACATGAGACACCAACCTTTTTATCATTCCATCCTTTAGGCTCAGATCGGTATAAAGCACCAGGTACATCGTCTGGAAGACCATTTATAGGGTATGATCGGCTTGGATTCTGAAAGATCATCATCGGTGCACCAATTCCCGCATGCGAACCGCCCGTGATCTAGACCATCATGGTCATCCCGATACCACCCGACACAACATCGGCGTATTTAATCTCTGTATCACCAAGAAAACCAAGTGTACGACCGTTGTCGCAATTGGTCACGAAATGAGTTTCGTTCATATTACAATGCAGGTCCTCGTTCAGGGTTCCTGACTCGAAACCACGGCGCAACTCGCCCATATGGTACAAATCCGTTTTCTCGGTATGGTCCTGCTTCGCGGCGCTGACCATAAGCTTCCCGGTCTATTCCCGATGGACTTTTCCATGCACCTCCTATTGCAGCAAACAAATTCAATCACAAAGTTACCTATGTACATGTGTAAATAAACTATATACCATGAACTGCTGAACCCATCGTGTCTTTATTTTGTCGACGATGGGTTTATCGTCGAATGAATCAATGAAGTTGGAATTGTATAATGGCGCATCGTTCATGACAGTGCGAGCAAGTTGACCAATCAGGGCTGGAGACAATTTGACTCCAGCGGCCTTAAGCCGCATAAATTCGGACAGCAACTACATGTACAGGTAGGACGCTCATTCAGATCGGCTCCTTCCTCTGCCAGCAACAGCCTTAAGGTTGACCCTCTCTCGCACTGATGGAAAACTGCTGATATCGACTTTGGATTTGTACCGCCATATTCACCAACTTTATCGCGCGTTATCCACCACCTTGTGGCTTTGGTACAATTAGCTTGCATACAGTCATTGTCAATACCATTGTTTGAAGAAGCTCACTTTAACATACCTTGTAGTTTACGCGGAACTCTGAGGGAAATTTGGCGATCGCTTCAAGGATCAAGCTTGTTCATCATTCTGGTCTGCATCAGTTATCATCCAATTAATCACAGTGAGCCGCGACGTTATCGATACAACCTGTTGAAGCTTGCGCTTGCGCTTGCGCTTTTTGACGAGTTGATCATCGAGATCGTGATTCTCATCTAGGATCTTCTCTTCTCCCTCTCCTACATCTTCGTTGTCATCAAGTTTTTCGTCATCGACATCGCTTGCTGGGGCATTAGCGCCGGCAGTACGTGCAAAAGCAGCGATAATCGGTGATGGAGAGTTCAACGCCTCGACACTGCTTAAAACCACCGTCAAAGCACTTGCACGGTCAAAATTCGAATGAGAATGACGTCATTTTACTGAACAGTGTATTAATCACGAATTTTGTAAAGTCCGTGCGGAGTGCGCACTATTTCTCAGCCTCCCAATTCGCAACTCTCTCGAAACATATATTAATCTGGACCGCACTAATTCTGAACCCACACTAATTCTGAACCCACACTAATTCTGAACCCACACTAATTACGGTCATCGGTGTAGCTGTGGTGTCTATTTTCGTCACCCGCAAAAAGCGTCGAAACAGAACTCCATATTGACTTGACGTCTCATTTGCGCGGATGGCCGCGCGTGGCACCTTCCTACGGCCAAAGCTCGTGCCCGTGTGCAGCTGTTATGTGAATCTTCCGCTTCCATTCGTGCAGACCTTCTTAGGTGGCTCCGAACGTGTACGTCGACAGCCAATCGTTTTCGTCGATTCATTCACCAATGTGTACTGCTTTGTGTTACTTACGTACTTCTTTGTTCAGGTGAGGAACGGGTCGACGATTCTAGCGCTTTCGTGGGAAACGATTGATGGATATGTCCAGCGCGTGTGCGTTGGATGGGTTGGTGGGACTGTGAAGTCTAGTGCGTCGCACAGGTCTGAGGCCTCATCACGTGTGAAGTGGTAGCAACTGCGACGTGATTTTAACTCAACGCTCGGTCCATTGCACTCTGTAGCGACGTGATTGAAGTGCCGATTGAATTCGCACGTTGTGTGGGGATTGTAAGGTGGCTTGGACGTGATTGGAGGAAGTTGGTCGGTTGTGGCTGATGTGGCTCATACGTGTGAGATGTTTGCGCTGTGTTGCCGCTCCTGTTGGCTGTTGCGATGTAGCAGGATCATTTGGAAAACACACCACAGCCGTTTGTTAGAGTACATGTGGTCGAAGCACTGCCCGTTGCTCGGCAGATGAACGTCGAGCCTTGTACGCCAGACGACTGGGAGTTGATTCAACTGCATGCAGGGGAAATTGAGACCGAGTTGCTTCGACAGGTGAGGTTGTCAATCAGGCGACTCTTACCGTTGTACGGATACATGACGTTTCTTGACGCGATGTCAGATGTGCGTGGTGAACGACAAGCAAGTGGTCCCGATTTGGGTCAACAAGAACGCGGTGATTCGAATCAGGGCATCTCTGCCGAACGGAATGTGAGTTGAGCTGGTGCTGCAACAGCGCTGTGTGCGGTACTGATCACCTATGCGGAATCGATGCGATGTTTGTTGGTACAATCACTTTGTAGAGAATATGCTCGGTTAACTCCCGCCTCGGAGATTATTGTGGCACCAAAAGAGCGTCAAACGACAATGAGCGGCTTGAGTCCCGATTTGTACTATGAGCAATCACCGCCACTGATCATTCAGGCACGACACCTGTATCATCTCTTTGAACAAGCACAGCTGTTTCGACAACTAACGACTGTGGATTGCTCACAGGATGATTCAGGTGCACTGCAAAACGATACTGTGGACGAAGTATGGGTTCATCCAGAAAGCCTAGCAATGCTCGACGGCGCGATTCTCCCAGACACACCTGTCGACGCGCAAGTAGCTCCTATCGTGGCACTATGGAGCTTGGTATCAGAATCAACGACTCAACACAATGCGCAGACCGAATCTGTGAGGTACTGTTTGGGATGTTTCTACCTCAAAAGCGTTCATTGATGCCCATGCTATACCGTGTTTCTTGCTACCACAGAGAGCAAAATGTCTATTGTGTTGCGAAACTGAAGGCTTCTCGATACGTTGTACGGAGTCATGTCCTTCCTAGTCGATCGATGTTGGCTACTTTGGGCACCGCAGCGCATGAAACCGTTTGTGTTCGCGTTGTAAGGCTACCGGCGCTGCCTCCTTCATCAGTGACGCTATTGACGAACCTAGAAACCCAAGATGACGGTCACGCTGCATTGGCGTGTCAAGTTCAACAGTCATTTTTACGTTGGAGCAGCTCGACTGAACAAAGCCACGTTGTTAGCTCAGGATCGGTCGTTCGTCTTGAACTGGACAACGGAGACATCATTCGAGCAATTGCGGACGTCCAGTACGATGCTGAAGAAGCATTTAGTGCAGAGCAGCAAGAAGGTAATGCCTGAGTCGGTATGCGATTCTCGCAGTGACACCACGAACGGTTAGCTTACAACACAAATTGTATTCTCTTGTTGCAGGTGCTCCTGTGGGCGCGCTTGAACAGTACTCTCTTCTTGGTACAAGCAAAGGTGGGCACGTCCTATCTCCGGGACAAGTAACGGTGCAACGTGCAACTGGGATCCACAAGCAAGTGCTAGCGGAACTGCACAGGAAAGCTTCGTCGACTCGCACGTACAACTCATCAATCTTGGAGCTATCGCGCAAAGCAAAATCCTATGCTGCGTTGATCAAAGCGGTGCGCCCAGTCTTGTCTCAAGATGCGTCAGTAGCGCGAGTTGTGCTGGGAACGAAACCGCCCGGGTCTGCCTTGCTCTACGGTGATCGAGGTAGTGGAAAGACGACCCTTTTGCGTGCTTTAGTGCACGAGGTCCGAACTCGTACTGACTATGCTGCGTTTGCGACAACTGTCGACTGCCGGGACTTGCGGGGACTGAAAATGGAGACTGTGAAATCACGGCTGAGCGATTTGTTTGAAGTTGCAGCCGCTCACGCTCCTGCTCTTATCGTCCTGGACAACCTGGACGCGCTCGTGCCTGCAGAAGATGAGTCTGCAGGTGCGGCCAACGAGCAATCGCGGCGTATTGCCGAGTCGCTGCTGATTCTGATGCGGCAGAATAGCCAGCGCATGCACGAAGCTGCAGTCGAATTGTGTGCGTCGTTCAAGCGAGAGTGCAAGGTCGTTGAGGGCTGTCCTGAGATGCAGAATCGTCCTGCTCGAACAAAGCTGCTTGACGTGGTTGGCAACGCCATACAGAGCAAAAGTGTGGCAATTGTTGCAGCTGCTCGGTCTGACATGAGCATCCACAAAGCTTTGCGAGGCTGTGGGCTTTTTGACCGCTCCATTCGAGTGGCTTCGCCAGATACCGAGCAGCGCGAAACTGTGATTCGAGAGATGATGGAAATGAAAGTGAGGGATTTGAACTTCACTGCAAACGGACCGAAGACATCACGGCAACTTGCGGTCGACCCTATCATTGACTTCGGTCATCTTTCATCGTTGACGGAAGGCTATAGTCTTCGTGATATGTCAAGCGCCACTGATCGTGCGTTGCATCGGACGCTCAATCGCCTCGCTCTCACGCAACCAGCAAACGAAGATGGGGTCAGTTTGTTCGTAGAGCAGCGCGATTTTGAGGAGGGGATTGAGGATTTTCAGCCGACAGGGCTGATCGGCGTGGACCTTTTCAAGAGCTCTATCAAATGGTCAGATGTCGGAGGACTTCAACACGTACGAACGGTCCTTAAAGACACCCTGGAACTTCCCACTCGCTATGCAAAGTTGTATGAGAACACACCGCTTAAGCTTCCAGCTGGTGTGCTGTTGTATGGCCCTCCTGGATGCGGGAAAACGCTTTTGGCTAGCGCAGTGGCACACGAATGTGGTTTGAACTTCATCAGTGTAAAGGGGCCCGAAGTCCTGAACAAATACATTGGTGCCAGCGAGCAGGCCATCCGGGACTTGTTTGCACGTGCTGGCTCAGCAGCTCCGTCCGTGCTATTTCTTGACGAGTTTGATTCGATCGCTCCTCGCCGTGGTGCTGACAACACGGGTGTGACCGACCGGTTGGTGAACCAGTTGCTCACATTTTTGGATGGAGTGGAAGACCGAAAGGTAAGTAACGGGATCAGCTGATCAGTGCGTCGAGCTTGCAGTGCAGTCTAATCATGAGCCGTTGGCATGCTGCGATACATCCAGGGTGTTTATGTGCTAGCAGCTACGAGTCGGCCAGATATGATCGACCCTGCACTCCTTCGACCAGGACGGCTCGATAAGTCCCTCTACTGCGGTACGTTTAGCCCCTAGCGTCGGTACAATCAAACGTGGTGCATGTGTACATCCGGACCTGATGTGCTCGGGGTTGGTTTTGCAGGCTTTCCAGACCAAGAAGAGCGCTTGGACATTCTCCGTGCGGTTTCCAGCAACATGGATCTCTCCGACGAGGCAGTCGACTACCTTTCTGAGGTTGCGAGTGGCTCAAAGTGCGCTTACTTTTCGGGTGCTGATTTGCAAGCTGTACGTACAGCTGCGTCGCTCGTTTGTGCCAGTGCTCATTAGCACTCACACTGTTTACTTGTGTTGCCAGATCATGTACTCGGCGCAGCTCCAACTCGTGCACGAAAAGCTCAATGGCGATACGTCCAAGTACGTGTCGTTCGTGCTGATACCTCCTCGACTGCATTGTATAACCCGTCTCTTTCTCGCTCTCTTTTTGTCGGTTCCGTGTGTATTGCCCTCCTCTCTCTTGTCACTGCAGTCTCATCACCAAGACGCACCTTCAAACAGCACTTGACAGTGCGCACCCATCGACGTCCGAAGCTGCTCGACTGCACTTTGAGCGACTGTACGCCAGTTTCTCGAGAGCTCGCAAGACGGACTTTGCCGTCGCACAAGCCGATGTCTCAGCTACGACCGAGTCACTCCAGTCGCACGTCGTCCACCAACGCACCGCTCTCGCTTAGCAAGACGTTTCGTCCATTGATCTATCCGTCTACCGATCGCTCTTGGCACGTTAATTTGACCTTGTAGAGCCTTGTTCCCAATTGTTGACTTGTCCTGCACGCTTCAGCGACAATCCGTCGGTTCTCGACGGATGTGTTGATGTGTAGGACTGTTGTATATCCATACAAGAAACAGTCCTACACATCAATACCAACAGCCGCCACCAGCTATCCGAAATCCCTGGGATAGATCCCTGAAATTCCAGCAGTATCGGAACTAAATCCCAGAAACAAACGCGAGCGATACGCCACGCAACAAAATGGCGAACATCGTCGGGCTCTCGAGTCTCAGCGACCGCCGCAGCGACGACCAGCGGCAGGAGAGCGACGAGCCGAATCAGTACTACGCGGGCGGGACGTCGGACCGCGGCGGAGGCAGCGGGTTGTCCGTCATTGGTCCCGCCAGCGACGACCACGTGGCGAACATCATTGGCCGAGCGCAGCAAGACGCCCGTGCAGCGGCTGGTGCGTCCACGCAGCCTCGACATGTCATCACGTTCTACCGAGACGGCTTCACAGTAAACGACGGGCCGTACCGCGCACGTTCCGACGCGGCGAATCGGCCGTTCCTTGAGGCGCTGGAGCAGGGCCACGTGCCGCAAGAGCTCGAGGGGGAGAACCGCAATGAACCCGTGGAAATCAGTCTCGTGGACAAGCGCGAGGAAGCGTATGTGGCGCCGCCGCCACCTGCGTATACGGCCTTCAGTGGCGAGGGACAGGTCATGGGTTCGAGGACGTATGGCGCTGAAGCCGTGATCCAAGGAGACGAGGTCCAGACGGCCGAGCGTCCCGTGATTGATGACAAGAAGCCCACGACAACGCTGCAGCTTCGTCTGCACAATGGCCAGCGACTGCGGGAGACGCTGAATTTGGACCACACGATTCGGGACGTGCACGCGATCATTCAGCTGTACGTAAGTGTGGATGTTGGTGGATGGGGTGATGGCGGTCGCAGGGATAGAAAGAGGAGGGAGAGGGGAAGGGAAGGAAGGGAAGGAGAGTGAGTGCTATTGGTATTCACCATTGACGATTGTGTGTGGTGGCATTGGCTGCAGGAACGATGCGGGGGCGCAAGCCTACACACTGCTGGCTGGGTTCCCGCCACGTCCCGTGTCAACGGACCTCGACGCAACAATCGAGCAAGCGGGACTCAAGGGCGCTGCTGTCACCCAGAAGCTCATTTAAGATTCCCACGCGGTCGCGCGCAGTTGAGTAGCACGAAAATGAAGCACTTGTCAGCTCGACTCTCCCTGTGTTGCAACGGGTCCTTCTGCCTTGTGCCACTTGTACTGCGACAACAGAGGGGGAGGGGAGGAGACGGGTGCCGACCCTTTGGTCTCTCTCTTTTGTACTCCTTGTGGTTCACTTGACCTTTTGTCGTTCAGATGGCGACCGCAGCCCCAGGACGACGTGGCAACGACAGCAGCACTGTCAAAGCTTTTGTCGGGCAGATCCACACTGCACTGCAAGTCCCGACCCGTTCGGTCGTCCGGATCAATGGCATCGAGTGCTCCCGTCTTTGGCTCCAGGTGACTGAACCCATTACGTTGCGTGTCCCAACGCCGTCACTCACCTGGCCGAAACAGCTCATATCTTAGCAGTGAACTCACTATTCTTCGACCGGTCGGTCTGTCGCGTACTTCCTGCAGGGCGTCGTGGTCTCAACCACCGAAGGATGTGCGCAGTGCACAGTGGACGACGGCACTGGCGTCTTGCGACTTGAGCTCAAGAGTTACCTGAAACGTGTGCCTTCGGGTATCGATGCCCGACCTCGCGTAGGTCGGTGGCAGATGCAGTCGCTGTAGCCGCTTTTTCCATCGCCATCGCTGCTGATACTGCTGGCTGACCACCGCCTACCGACGTCGTTCGTTGTCCATGCACAGGGGACTACGTCATGGCGATCGGGCCGATGCAGAAGACCAAAGGCAGTACGGACTTGTCGATGCGTGCAATGCTGGCGCACCAGGTGATCAAGTTGGATGCCAAGCAGCAACGCGAGCCCATGTGGTACCTGGAAGTGATTGAGTACTGGACGTCCGTCGTCCAAAGCGCTGCAACGACATCGACAGCCGAGGAACAGCTCTAGACACAAACACAAGGCAAGACCGCGTCTGCAGCTGCACATGTTCATTGCCGGTCCGTGATGGGAACGATAATGGACTGCACTACTACTGCCCTGCGAGGTGGGTAGCCTCGCCCAGCCAGCTACGAGTCGGTCGGAGCATCTCGAGCCGTGATCCAGTGCTTGTTCGTTTCTGCTTTCACTCGATCCATCGGACATTCGATCGGTGCGCCATTCCAGCAGCAGCAGCACACCAACCAACGAGCATTCCAAGCGACACGTCAGCGTTACTCGCCCTTTGGCTTCTGGCCAGACTTCTTGGCCTCTGCTGCAGACGGCGTGCGCGGCGGCAGTTCCTCCTCTTCCTCCTCTTCTCCGTCCTGCGTCTCGCCCGCTTCTTTCTCGTCCAGCACCCGCTTGTACTGCGCCACGTCGTCGGCCCCGAGCCAGTAGTCCAGCAGCGCGACCAAGATCGCCACGACAATCGCGACTACGAGAATACACGCCAGCACCGCCAGCACCGTGTGCTCCGTCGCCCACTCAATGACCGTGTCGACGATCTTGGAGAAAAAGCCCTCGTCCGGCACTGGGCCTGTGGACTCGGCCGTCTCCCAGCCGCTCTCGACAAAGTCCACAAACGCAGCCAGCGACCGCCCGCCCTTGTACCGGTACACGTGGCCGTCGTTAATGTACACGAGCGAGGGGTAGCCGTGCACGCCAAAGCGCGAGCACACGCGGCGGTGCACGGTGCAGTCCACTTTGGCCACGCGCGTGCGGCTGCCGCGCTCCTGCAGCGTGCGGCTCAGCTTGTTCCACGTGGGCGCCAGGCGCTTGCAGTGGCCGCACCAGGGCGCGTAGAACTTGATCAGCCACGGCTCGTGGCTCGCCAGCACGTCGCGCTCGAACGAGGCCGTCGTGAGCGGCACGACGGCGCTCTGGCGCTCGTTCTCCTGCTGCTCGGCCGCGGCCGCCGCGCGCTGCGCCACGTGCTCCTCGTCGCTCACCACGGGCTCGCCAAACGTGGTCTTGTAGCCCCCGAGCGCAAAGGTAGCCATTGTCGGCACGTCGCGCCGGCCGCTGTAGTCGTACGCGTGGCCCTGTGCCACGACTTTGAGCGTCGGGTACGAGCCGACGCTGAAGCGCGCGCAGACGCTGCGCTCGGCGGTGCAGTCGACGGTCGCCACGCGCACGTTCGTGTCGTGGAGCGCGGGGGCGGCGGCCAGCGCGGCGATTGTGGGCGCGAGCTGCTTGCAATGGCTGCACCAGGGCGCGTAGAACTTGATGAACCAGACGTTCGTGCTGGTGGCGTGGTCGAACGTGGCGTCCGTGAGGGAGACGGGCGCGGCCTGGACGCGGGACGGGGCAGACGACAGCGCGACGAGTGCGAGGAGGAGCAGGAGGTGCGGCGCGGCGGCGCGTGGGGGCGGCATGCGCGAGAGGAAGCGGCGGCGAAGGAGGGGACGGCGCGCGGGATCGTGCGTGGCGCGAAGAGGACTTTGGGTGTTGATTGAGTTTGGGGTGCAGAGGTGGGTGGGTGGATGGTGGGTGGATTAGATTAGAGAGATTATGATGAGGTAGAGGATGCGTGCATTGGATTGGGGGCTTGAAACGCGGGGAGGGGGGGCTGGAGGAGGGACTTCCGACGTGAGAGGTGGACGCTGGGTTTTGTGTGGGTGTGGGTGTGTGTGCTAAGCAGATGGGTTTTTTTGAATCGAGGTATTGTGTGTTTGCTCATTTGGGTGACTAGTAGTATGGCATATGTGCGACGTTTTCATCATACCGTGCACTCGGGATTCGCGTGGATTAGGGTAATGAAGCGAAAATGCTGCGGGGGAACTATCCACAAAGTGGTCTTTCAGACTCTCGGGGCCTACAGCTACAGACTCATAATATCTGCCGTTGGATAACAACATCCACGTACGGATATTGTCGTCGCCGCCCGTTCCCTACTGCAGTCGCTGCGCCCGAACGCGTCGCAGTGTACGCCGTACCCCCGTGCTCTCATGCCCGTCAAGCCCTGGGAGAACCCGCTGAGAAGAACGCAGCAGACTGTCGGTGCGTCGCCGCGTCGTGACTGACTGACTGACTGATATCTCGTCGCTCCTGTGCCCACAACGTACTGCTCGCTGCTGCCACTGCAGACGACGACGACAACAAGTTGCTGACGTCGGAGACCGTCGGGTCCGTCCCGTCTGCAGGTGCTGCCGCGTCTGTGTCCGTGTCGTCTCCTGCTGCGCCGTTCGGACCGCCTGCAGCCTCAGCGCTTGGGCCCACGTCTCCCTATGGAGGCGCGTTAGGGTACGCACCGACGGGGTACGGAACGGGACTGGGCTCGATGTATGGGACGGGGTATAGCAACGCGGGGTACGGCGGAGGCATGCAGGGGTACGCGGGGGGTTACACTGGAGGCCCGCTCTCGTACGGTAGCAGTGGTCTGGTCGGAGGCGGCGGTTATGGAGGGTACGGCGGCATGTCCCGAATGGGGTACGGCGGCTCCCTTGGCGGCAGTCACATGGACCCGATGAACGGAGGAGGAAGAGATGGTGGACTAGGCTGGCTCTCGAGCTTCCACCAGATCGTGAGCTCTGTCGGTCAGATATCGGAACTGCTGGGGATGAACGCAGAGGCGCTCAACTTTTGTATCGGTGCGGGGCAAAAGCACTCAGTTGTACTGTAGTTCCTTCACACTAAGACCGGGACGCTGCTGTTGTGCTGACTTCGACATCATGTCACCACTGCGTCTGTTGCAGGGAGTTCTGTGCACTTTCTGGAACGCATTGGCGCCATGTGCGCGGGTGTGGCTGCCCTGCTGGCTCCACGGCCAGTGTTTCCACCTGGTCACCCGCGACATGGCGAGCCGCCCGTGACGGAAGAGGAGGAGCAAAGTCGTCGACGTCGAGTGCGTATCTTCCAGTTCATTCTGAGCATGGCGACACTCGCAGTGCTGTACAAGGGACTGCGGTGGCTGCGTGCCAGGACGTCGCTCCAGAAGCTGCTGGTCGCGCCGCCGTCCAGTAGCGTCCATCGAGACCTCGAGCACATTTTCGAGCATACGGTGGGCGTCCGGCACTTGTAAAGCAGACAGTTTGCCGACTCTGTGGTTGCAGACAGCCTCGTGGGTGTTGTTTGGTTGCACAGGTGGGACAAACAAGTCGCACAAGGTGTGGATTGGATCGATTATCGATATACTTTTTACGGCTAATGGCTCCTCGTGTCTCTTTCGCTCTCGTGCCCCGGTATCTCTCTGTCTCCGTTGTTGGTCGGATCCAGTCAGCTTCACCCGCCACTGATGGGAGGAATCAGCGCCACTTCGTCTCCGTCCGCCAGCGCCATGTCGTCGTCAGAGTACTCGAGATTGAGTGCGAAAGTGATGCGGTCGATGCTGGACGCAACGTGCGGGTACTTGTCAACCAGCAGACGGCGCAGTGACGCGAGCGTAGTGTTGCTCTCGTCCGGCAGCTGGACACTCTCCTCGCGCAGACCGACGTCCTCCCGCGCCGACGCAAAGTACAGCACCTTGATCTTCATCCCGAGGCTTCGTTCGCTACAATAAGGACGCGCTATGCGCTGTTTTGTGTATGGCAGATCCAAGTGGAAGATGGGGCTATGCACCGGACGAGTGAGTGTGTCTGATCGGATGTGTTTGTGACGTCTGTGTGTATGTAGCCGATGCCCAGCAGTATTGAAATGCGCGTGTCTCGTCACCTGTGTAGATTATTGCGTGTGTCGAAGAGAGAGAGGTCATTGTAGTCATATCCTGCGCCGGCAGTTGTCCTCGCATGACCAAACGTCAGCTTTAGTATCTTTCCAAAAAGTATCTGAATGTCTCAGCAGTTTCAGCGCTCGGTTGGGCCGCAGTTTATTGTCCATCTAGTCGCACAGACCCTTTCCAGCTCAGGATCTACACGACTGTCGCAGTCATGAGCCAACTCATGCCATCACTTCGCTTGCCTTCATCGCTCCAGTCAAGTCAAATGACGTCCCGGACCGCTTGCTTAAACCGTGGCACGCGCTGTGGAAGTCGGCCCACATTTCGATTATCTTTGTCGCTTGACCGTGTAGTGCTGAACTTCCATTTGGTCACATCGGACCATGCATCGCCTCAGCCAAATGTCCACAACTTCTTCAGTGTGCTGAATGATTTACACGTGGCTCGACTTTACATTCCATAGTAAATGATGATGGCTTTGCTGCCCTCTGTCGCTTTAGCAGTAGACTCAGTCCAGGCGCATTGTTCGTACCGCTCACAACTTTGGTGATACCTCTCCACGCGGCGCCTCACACCAAAAATCTTTGATCATGGTGGTCTTGTGAGAGACAGGTGTCTTGGAACGCAAGAGGACGAAGAGGCGTTCATAATGGTCGTAAGCGCGTGAGAACAGTGAGGAAGTACTGGTAGCGGATGGAAGCTTGTAACATCTACCAAAGTGGTCTTGCTGTGGGCGCATGTCGAGACCTGCGCTCCTGATTCATCTCCTGAGAATTCTTAGAGGTGGACGTGTTCGTCTATTCCGGGTAAGTGACGTACGACATGTTGCCGCGCTCGTAGTTGACGATAGTCGACTGCTACGATGTTTTCCTCATCGACACTGCCGGATGTGACAGCCTTGTACTACACGTCAAGTCCCTCGGGTTTATACCTTCTGCACCCGTTCTCCGTCATGTAATGCCAATGATCGGGATCCACAAGTGCGCGTATCAAACGATGTCGAAGCATTCAGGCGACTCGTCTGAATCATGCTGGGAGAGTTGGCGGTAGCACCGCTGATTGTGCCAATAAAAGTTGACTGACATACACGAAGTATGGTGGTATCCAAACGTACGACCAAGACTTTGGATTGCAGGAGTGTACGATACATAAAGTTGAGATACGATTGACTGCGCATGACGACCATTGATGACGGTGCCAAGACGACCGTGGATGAAGATGCGCCTGCGTACAGAGGTGTATGATTAGAAATGTACTGTCAAGTAGCCCTTGTTACCCAGGTCAGGCAAGGTTAGTCACTTCCAAACTTACCAAGTCAAGTACATCAGTTGACTTTCCGGTCGTAAGATTCGCTTCCGTTTCTACAAACGAAAAAAATAGCGCCCATAAATACAGCCGCCGCGGTAGTCGTTGTCATACCTGTCCGAAGTAAGCTGCATCATTTCCGACATGACGTGGTGGTCGTGCCCTCCCCCGAATCATTATATCGCGTCGAAGCGAGTGACAAATATAATTCCATTGGCTCCAGATTGCAGTTCGTCGCAGAACGATATACTACCGTAAACCGAACGAGCAACAAATCCCTAAACAACACGGTTTCCTCCTCTAAACTCTCTGATACTTTTGTACGTACCAGTCACCAGTGATGTGAAAAGCCAACCAGCGCTCGAGTGAAAGAACGCATCAAATACAAAGCTTGCTGCTGCTTTTGAACTGCTCGAATGAAGCGGGTACAAACTCACATCTTTCTATTCCACTTTGATATAGTCGGTGACAACTCGAGCTCGCAGACATCATCTGTTCTTAGCGGACTTCGACAGTTCTTGTCAATAAGAACAAGCGAGGCGGTATCCTGCATGGTATTTGCAGTAGAGCCAGGTACGCTACCACACAACCATTGCCTAGGTCTGAGCTGTTGAGCAACAGAACCTTCCAAGAAATCGTATCAAAACTATGGCACAGGCTCACCTACGTTTAGCGACAACATCCGTTCATGAGATGGCCGAGTGACATTTGGCTTCGAACCTGAAACAGTTTACTCGTCTGTATCTCGCAATGTCACTCTCTTACATCACCTGACAGCATAGCGCACTCGGGCCATCTACAGAACTGCACATACTGTGGTGCTGCCTATTCAATGCGACAGAACACTGCGTTGTTGTGGATATTGCTTACAAAAGTCGAAATGGGTCGGAGGCCTACATCTCAAGAAGTGGAATGACACAGGATTGTCCAGCGCCATATGCTACAGTGCGCTCTACGGCATCTCTGTGCCAACCGAATCGATTCGTGTCACGCAAATACTCTTCTGGTATCGAGGGACGGGGGTGTCACAAGAGACAGAGCTCGGAACTCTTTGTGGTATAAAGAGCCTGCTTCTTACATACAGTAGCGATAAGTTACACGTGGCAGCGTACGCTCGGCTGTCTCTATCATCGTCTGTACATCACATCAGATCCCCGTGGTGCTGGAGGTGCGGCACCGGCGATGATCTTTTCAAGCTCGAACTACAACGGCTTGTCGTCTCGCAGATTCTGTAGCACTTGGCCCTTTGTCAAAGCGGCTCGGCGGGTACAAGTGCGCAAAAGACATACATGTGTCACAGAAGAGAGAATGGGGTGCATGCTCGATATCAAACATCAGCCAGAATAGATGCCAAGCAGATAATGAAACGCATCCGGGTCGACAGGTGTGCTTTTGTCCAAGCAATAGCATAATGTTCTGGTGAGCTTGGCGGACATGGAATGTCGACGGCCGCCTCAATGGATTCAGCGGCTGCATTTTCGTACATTCCACGGCTCGCGGTTCGTATCAACAATTAGTTGTTGCGTAAAAAAACAGACCCGCTATGTCGTGGAAAACTGAGCGATGCAAAAGTATTTGGTCGACAGAGTCGTTGTTGACTGACATAGGTTTCAGTTCACCTAGCTCTCGGTGATAACACGCTTGTCCTCATTCCTCTATTGAGATCTCAACCTGGCAAATCTCGCTCATCCGAGAAATTGCTGACAACACCTTGTGCCGCTGGCGATTTCTCGAGAGCAATTTCGCACATGTAAGGTTCGCCATAGCAACTGACCAGGCGTGTCAACCTGTACTTTTCTCATACTTAGTGGCAAAGCGCTGTGAAAAGTTCGCATATTCATTCCTAATTCGAGGTCTTCTTGCACTTGAACAAAGGCTCTACAAAAGAGCAGAAGAGCGCAGAACTTGATTATACAACAAATAGAGCTACAGCGCACTTGGGAAAATACGCAGCGTAGATCACGGGATGTAGCACGCCTTCACGGATGAAAGGCCGCATTGTCGTACTGCCCGCCGACCTACACGGTGCCCAACTGTTTGTTTTTTGATATAATTCTACCTATTTTTTGACTCAATGAGCTCTATACATCTTCAAATCGTGTTCAAGACATGTTTAAGACATGGACAGTTTTTCATATTGTCTTCGACTGAGTAGAGGAAGGTGGTAAGAAGTTGCATTGGTCCCAAAAGATAGCCAAAAGGTACAGCCGCTGAAGGTGGCACGAAGGATGACGGGTGTTTAGCAGAAGAGATCACAGGGAATAGCGGCCAAACGTACAATTACCAAGCAAAGACGCACACCTGCTGGAGAGGACACGACAAAAACGTACCGGACACGCACACGTTTGCAACAAACACAAAGCGTCGTCAACGCTGTTCTTGAGCCATCATCACAACCGCTGACTTCTACGTCCACCTAGTGCAAGACGCCTAGGCTTTTGTGTCCAATAAAGGAGTTCCTACCGAACTATAATGGGTTATGCTCGGTGTGTTTCGGGGACACCAGTATTGGAAGTGTGTGACGTGTATTTGTTTTGGGGTGTCAGAGGTGTCGCCTAGTCTGTACATGTTGGACGTGTTCATAAGGGTGCAACGAGGTCGTAGCAGCTGAAGATGGTGCGATGTCCCCAAAGTTGACGATGAGCGCCGGGTACATGGAACAAGTAAATGGGACTGGACGAGTTAAGTGACCTTCTTACGCTTCCTTGCTCTCACATTTTCATGCACTTACAGCGCCTCCGTAGAGCAGCAAGTCGAACCTCCTGACTCGTTCCCACAACGTACGTACACAGACAACGTCGATCGAAAGCACATTCTTTGATCCAAGGTGCAACATTTTTGAACGCCCACGAACCAACCAAAAGATTCTAATGTCTAGTCTACCCCCATCATATCTGATGAGCTAGCAGCAGAGGGTCTGGCGTGTTGTAAAGGCGCTTCAGTGGTGGAGTGCAAAATGCAAAGTGAATGTATTTCGGCCCTCAGTTCGCAACATCTTCTTGCTCTTCTAAGCCTAATGGATTCATCGACAATGCAACAGTAATCGACACTACGCGCATTACTCGTTGTATAGTTGCGCATGAGGAATCTACTCTATACACATTACTCATCAGATAGTCAGACATGAGTAACCCACACTACTGGTATTACTCATGGGATAGGCGCACTGCTAATCACCAGACTGTACCTTTCGTTTGTCGCTCGCTGGACGAGAGGACGCGTTAAACATCTCCAACTGAAAGACTACCTGGCGCCAACTCTAACTTCAACTACACAAATACATATAATCAGTTGTTTTGGGGTCCTAATTTGTGTTCGTCTTTACAGACGGCAAAATGACAGCGGTACATAGCACCGAATTCTACGCTAAGAGAAGATTGAGGAACATTTTCAAGCTTGTCGGAAAACCACGACCCTGCCCGGGTCCCCGCCAATTCTATAGGAGGCGAACTAGCCCCCAAACCGCCGAGCCTTACATTCAATGTGCCACCTCCCGCCGCAACTGTGCTCCTATGAAGGTACGCGGACCTACGAAACGAAACCATCGGGATAAGGTAGGACCGTGATCCGCCTACGGCATACTAAATTTCGCTTTGAGATAACATGTAGCTAATTAATTCTTCTGCAACTTCAGGGTGATATGTTAGAGTTGACGAGCTCTACCGCAACTGAGCACTCTTGCCGGCAGAACAAGATAAAATCGTATTGGTTTTGCACACTACTGCGTCATCGGTTTCGTTGATGTACAGGGGTCAGTGGACACCGCCAGGATCTAGAAGGCGATCACAGGACAAGAATTCAAGGATAGCGGTAGAATATCTCGCTCAGCATGACAGTCTTGTGATTCTTTATCGACGCGCATGTCTCCACAAACGATGACAATATGCACCTACACACTAATGTTGGGCATATCTGTATCGTGTTTAGCAGGATTACTGGGAAACAAGCGTGGATACGCCGTCGCGCTCAAGCTGCTGATGAACCTACGTCGTGAAGAGTGCTAGATTGCAAAGGTACAGTAGTGTACCTGTTCTTTGAATATTTATGTGAACAAGAGCCCCGAAGTAAATGATTTGCAGTGGACTGTTGATAATGTGTACAGCCAGGAGATGCCAAGGTAACGAAGCCACTGCTTTAACCACAGCTGTCTACTAATGTCTAACGGTTTCTCGGCGCATGTAAATTCTTATTACAGAGTCACTTATCCGTTAAATGAATTGTCCAGCCTCGAGCGTATATGGATACTGATAGCTCGAGGTTTGGCAGACGAAGGCAACGCGGAATGCACTCTGTGAACTGCAAAAAAACAATTAGCGGGGTCCGGACCAAGCGTGTCGAGGCTGTTGCATAAAAAATTTAAAATGAGATTAAACTCATACCGAGATCAGCTACGTGCTTACACCTTATCGTATTACCTCAAACGCATCTAGTGTATGTAAACTTTCAATAAACGATTTTTCAATTCTTCTATACGAAGTGCATGATTACATGTAGGATAAGTTAGCTTAAGGACATACGTGGCATCCCCATCATTGATTATTGCAACAAACAAGTAGATGTGTGCAGAAATTGGCATGCTTATGATACAGCAAAAAGGCTTCATTGAAAGACATTCAAAACAATAATTCGGTGATGTCAAAGCATTGATTGTTGGGAACTATTGGCATTTCTGTATTCGCTGTCAACGTTGGAGAACGTGATGTAAGCAATAAGAACACGCATAAATTTATTGCGTTGACGAGAAGTTGTGGGGCGTGCCGAAAACTGCCTCGAAACGTAAAAAGTAATACCACCATCACCACCTCATCTTTTAAGCGCCCATCATATGTGCTTGCCTCGAAGTAATGGAGGTTCTCTTCAAATGTAGCCGACATCCGTGAGCTTGATCGTATTTGGAGTGCCGGAAGGATATTGGAAATGTACTTGATCGGATACGGGATATCCACCGGGACATTATAGATGCCTCACTTGATTCGATACTTCCTGGTAGCCCATAGTATCCTGCCCCGAGACATGTCGGTGATCCACCGGAAGAGGTGGAGGCTGTCCACGATACAACTGGTTGTAGCATTGTTTTCCCGGGCGGTTTTTCTTCTCGGATCATATTCAAATTGTGAATATGACTGGCCTTGGCCTACAGACACTTATAACCATGCTTTATTTCTCATTATAGATGCTGGTTGATACACTTGTCCAGTACACGACATAGAATAATTGAGATTCGACACCTCTGGCAGAAAATCATCATGACTGGCGTTGAAAGGTAGGACTTAAGCTCTTCGACACGAAGGTCGCATGTCACCATCATCCTCGGACTGCTGGGGGGACGGAATCGAGCAGTCGATGTATTGCTGACGATTCTCCATCCAGAAATCTGAAATCAGTAGCTTTATAAGTCGCGACAGGATCAAATGAAGGTAAACAGCGAGCCTTGCAGCACGTACCTGGCTCGAACATGTCTTACGTCAGTGCAGCACCTTGGCTCGAACCTTTTTTTTGTCAGTGCAGCACCTTGGATCGAACTTGTCTTACGTCAGTGCAGTACTTTGGCTCGGAATGTTTCGATGTATATTTCCAAACGCCTAGGCGTAACGTTTAGCAATGGGGCGGGGGAGAACACTGTCGCCTATAAATATACGATACGTTTGTATTTATCGCAAGACGCGGTGCTACGTACCGCTGTCATTTTGCCGTCTGTGAAGACGAACACAAATTAGGACCCCAAAACAACTGATCATATGTATTTGTGTAGTTGAAGTCAGAGTTGGCGCCAGGTAGTCTTTCAGTTGGAGATGTTTAACGCGTCCCCTGGACGAGGCGCATCTTCAACAACATGGCGTACCAATTCTCGCGCCACCTCTCTTCTTCGATTGTGCAAATGCACTTCCCAATCTGCGCCTTCGGGCAACAAGCCGAGCAAGACGACCTCCAAGGAGCCGGGCAACCGGTCCCCTTGCCCTGGGTGGGAAGTCCCCTATCGTGGGGCCCAGGTTACAAGGGGGAGGCCTTCTTGCCGCTGCGTGCGCCACGGGAGGCAGCGCAGCGTGCGAACCGAAAGGAAGGCGACAGGCCCGTCCTCCCGCGGTGTAGAGTTCGCCGACGAATGTTAGCTGTTCTAACACCAAGCTAGTTCCTGCCCTTCCCGAGCAAGACCCTCCTCGCCGACCCGTTCGCTGCGCGCGCACCAGGTCCCACGAAGCGAACTCCTCTTAGAACGGAGCGGCCCTGTTGAGATCCAGTACCGGCTCGTTTATGTACTGTAAGCACCAGGCCACGATACTTTTCTTCGGTGGTGCGTCTGGGCATTTGCAAAGGGATTTGAACCGTACGACCGGCCCGAAGAGCGCAGTAAGTCGGCCTCAGGACACGACCAAAGATTACGCGTGAGATGGCTCATTGGGAATACCGCCGTATACCCGGACCCCAATCAAGCGTCACCTGTCCCTTGATATGCAGATAGACTCCAAGCGTGAGAGCAGCCCCAGCCATCCAGGTTAAGTGTACGCACCGGTACTAACCCCGGACTTGGTCAATGGCCACGCCCCCGTGACCTGTCGGGAGTGCCCTCGTGACGCACGTGGCGTTCCGCTAGCAGAATGAGAAAGCGAGAAGGTTTAGTTTGGGTCGTTATAGATGATCGAGGGTTCACATGACAGACATGAAGGCGCATAGAGTTAACTCCGTGCAAATAGATCTACTGAATCTATCTCGATTGTGCAAATGCAGCGACGTCGCTGATGATCACTGCGGTTGTCTTCAGACGTGCGCTCTGCGACACACTAGCGACCTATGGTGTGACAAAACAACGGACGGTCCCTTTCCATGTGGGGTATGTCCGGCTGCGATTGTTTGCTGTTCTTTGCCTCGTCGCTCCGTTGTTTGACGATCTCAGATCCGCACAGCGGCTAACGTGCAGTACACGTCCCCTCGCACGCAGTCGTGCACTGACTCAGATGAATCACTACTCGCGGCGAGCGAACAGACTTTCGCCTACTGCCCGACGTATAAACGCTTGGTGTTGGCTGGTGCTCCGTTTCCCCATGGAGATCACCAGCTAAAATTTTCAAACTTTCTGGGAACAGTTTTACCGATCAGTGTTTACGCCCGTGATCTGCTCACCATCAGAATTTGTGGAAGGTACCGACGCGTGAACCCAGGTCGCTGAACGTATTCACCAACGGCGTCAACTATTAGCAATGGGCGTGCACTGTCCACTGATGCCCTGTGTAGCTCTCCGCAACGATGGCAGCTGCCTGGCCGACACATTGCCATGACGTCGCGCAACTTCCCACTACAAGGCGATAGTTAAGCCACCAATTTGTATCATAGTGCCTGTAGACTACTCCCGCTTTCGTCTGTATCAAATGAGTGCCGAGATGCAAAGAGCTTTTGAGGCATCATCGACGACTCGTCTGTCCGGTGTTTTTACGTTCATTCGGACCAGACGCCGACCCACGAGCAGTCAACATATCCATAAAAGCTGCAGGGCTCGACGTTAGAAGTGCCAACAGCTCTCTCTGACCGTGCCAGATCCGAGGGACCTGCTCAAAGTTGTTGGAAACAAACGAACGAATAACAAAAGATCTTGTGTTCGGACGCGTGCCAGACGCGTTTCGGCCCCCCGCCAGGGGCCTCGTCAGTGGCTTGTCATGACACAAGGGAGACCTACCCAACCTGTCTCTTTGTGCTGCCGAATACAACACACAGAACCCTGTAGACCATTATATATATAAAGGCCCTAGTGTAGGTTGAATCTCTGAAGTCGACCCAAGTGCAACTTGCACTTCTAACAATATTAAGTCTGACGGTTTGTGAAGCCTATGAGAGGGTCGAAGCCAGCTTGCTGCCGTCCTTCGAAGCTGCTACTTGTAGTTGTTAATGACTGTGACTGAAGGCTAAGTGACAGACAGTTGTAAGGCGTTCGAACGAGAATTGGCTACAGGCCACGCTTGCAGAGCCTGCGGGTGACGGTCGACGCAGTCCTAAGCTAGTTTCACCCAAGATGGAGGATACACCGACGGCTGCTCCTGTCGTTGATTTATCGTATGGTAAGCTGGATGACCCGTCTCTGTCGCTGGCTCTTCTCCGTCGTTCCTTCGTCGGACGGTCTATTGGCTGTACCCTTCCTGCCGTCAGATCCTATGCGTAATTCAATGGATGAGACCGGTATGTCGCATGATTTTCGAATGGATAGTGAGGTGGCCCAATCAATGCTGTGCGCGTGGCACTCGACCCGAAAGCATCGCCACAATCGCTGTCACTTCGACTTTCGCCACATACCTCACAAAGCTCCCCAGCACACCTATCAGCGGTCTCCATCGAGCATGAACATCAAGGCCGGCATCTTCGTGGTTCTAGCCGGCGCCGTCCCATCCCTGTCTGACAGATACTTGTGGGTCTCCGAGGGGCTGCCCCTACTGGAACGGTCATTCGGACTGCAAGTACCTAAAGGCATTGCCTTCTGCGAGAACACATATGGCGCGGACCCCGACAAGGCTCTCGAATGCTGCAGGGCATGTTGCAATACAGCAGTTCTTACCCATGCAAAACACTCTCGTAATAAGCTACAGCCACAGCGTGCACTGGGGTGTGCTTTCTCTCGGGCATTCTCATGGGGCATCTGATCTATCTCCACCTGTGTGTAAGTTGACTGTCTGGCCGCGAGGGCTGCAACGATCGTCGATAGGGAAGTTCATAGATGGAAGTACTCTTTCTTTTAATAAACTTATCGTCATCGATTGCGCTGTCTTGTTTGTACTGCTCGCCTCAACTATTGCTTATTCGTTCACTTCCGTCTTGCATGCCTACTGATACCGCCATGGACTGCCAATTGGGTGACGGTCGTGCGTGCACAACGCTGTGACTAAAATGCGCAAGGGCTAGCTCTTATGACTGCTTAGTAGCTGACGTTGTGGGGTGAGGTTTAATACACCGGGCATTATTGCTTAATACACCAGCGTATTTCCATTGCACATTATTTTATAGAAAGAATAAAAAATGCCTCATTTAATCACGAAAATAAAAATTGCCCCATATAATTTGAAAACAAAAAATGACCCAAATGATTGGAAAATAAAAGAATGCTCCACGTCCTAGTACTCAAGTTAATGTAGTACACATAAAACCACACGTCCTTGATTATTTTCGTTTTCCCATTTACGGCCGTGACCAGCCATCGTCCTGTTCGGGAAGCCAGGTAGAGGGTTCTACCACGGGCGTGCTGCGCTTGCAGCCGCCAGTTTCAGGGGCAGACGCAAGATATAGGTACGTAAACGCGTCTCCGTATCATCGGTCGCGACTGTAAACACGGTCACTCGGTGCCAATGTTGTTGAAATATTTTATATTGCTTTTGTTATTGTTGTTATAGTTGCTATTGTTTCATTTGCTATTATAGATGTTCCTGCTGCTATTGTTGTTGTAGATGCTGCGGTTGCTTTTGTTGTCGCTCTGTTGATTCTGCTACTGCTGTTTCTGCTGTTTCTGCTGCTGCTGCTGTTGTTGTTGTAGGTGCTGCGGTTGCTGTATTGTTGCTCTGTTGACGAAGCAACTGCTATTTCTGCTGAGAGATACAGTCGTTGCATTGGACGGGGTCGCGTTCACGAACGCCCGCATCACGTGCGTGCTGGTGCTCAGTGACGGACAGTGTACGTGTGCGTGTGTTTGTATAGCTAGAAACAGACGAGTGTGGTGCTGCTCTTACCGAGCTGCGTTTAAGACTAATGACATAATTTTATATAATGATGGGATTTAAGCAACTTGCACTTTGAATTGCCAGCACCTAATGTGAGGGATTAGCGTAGGCTGCATCGTGATGATACAAATTGCGTGGAGAACCATCATAACCAGAACCAGAACTTGTATCGATGTGCTGCGCTTAAGTTGATTAAAGCATGCAACATAGACATTAACTTGAGTATACTAGAACGTGAAGCATAATTTTGTTTTTTTAATTATCCGGGGCATTTTTTATTTTCGTGATTAAATGGGGCATTTTTTATTTTCCCTATTTTTTATGACAACAGTAATATCTCATTTATGCCACGTCAATTCGAATACATCACACGATAAGCTAATTAGATATGCACCATAACGTAGCCACGTCAATTCAAAATGGAAATCCGTGATTGTCTAATGCATGATGATGAGCCTTTCATACACATTCACCACTGCTGCTGTCACTGCTACGGTCGTTAATGCTGATACTGATTATGTCGTCGCTGCCAATCAGGTTACGTTCCAAGTTAATGCTGGCCCTAATCCTGCCGCCGCTGATCTCTCATGGATATGTGAAGAATCTCCACCGGTCAAGCCTTTTGATAGTCAAAAGACGGCTGTAGAGGCTTTTAAGCAGTACGCCGTAGCCAAGGCTCTGCCATTAGCGTAGCCCGCAGCCGTTCGATTGGTCCCAAGCACAGTTTTCTCACATGTTTACAAGGAAAACATCAAGGAGATGTCACAGTCGGCACACGTATATGCGAGATCGCGGATAAAAAAAGGTGGTTGTTCATACAAGCTCGTGATCATATAGACAAGCACGCCCCAGAAAAATTGTCTGGTCAAAGCTTTGTGTGAACAACTGCCACACCGGCCACTCCAACATACCCGGACATGTAGTCACTAATGTCGGCAGTATAAAACTACTGCCGAAATACATTGGTCCCTTTCGTGTGTTGCAACGCAAGGACAATGCATACACGATTGAGTTGCCTCGCAGTATGCGCACCCATCCTACGTTTTATGTTGGTCGTCTCCGCCCGTACTATCAGTACGAGGCCTCTTGCGAGAACGGGACAGCCAGCACGCTCAAGAATCCCCAACGGATTTTTGTGATTACGGACCAAGCACTCAAGTTGGTCCTTCAGCGACGCGGTCTAGCGACGAGACGCCTCTAGCTCGTCGCGCAAACAATGTTTCTCGCGTTCGCTCTCGAGTTGAAAGAACGCGAAATCCGATCTGTCCTTCTCCCGATCGGTACGTAGACGTCGTACGGTCGATAACAAGTCGTGTCGACGATCGTGTTCGTGATCGACGTCTTCCCTCAACTCGGTCAGGTAACTTTCATGGTTAACCAAAGTCTCATGCAGTCCCAGCAGCCGAGCCGGAACTTGTCTTTCCACCACTATTAAAGCCACTAGTGGAATCTCAGGGTGGTCGACTCGTTCACATGGGGCGTTTCTTGAGCCACCGCGTGAAGAACGGGGAGCGGAAAAGTTACCTTGTCCGCTGGCGTCGTTACCCACCATCGTATGACAGCTGGGAACCTCGATTCCCAGCTGATGGCTGACGTTGAAGGTCTCGTCCACCAGTATAAAGAGACTCATCCGATTGGTCCGAGGGCCCATCGGTAAACACGCGCTTTTTGCGCTTGTGGACTGATTGCAAGTTTGCAATCGCGTCCCGCATCTCAGCCGAGATGTGTGCCCTTCCCCAGGGCGACTCTTAGGGAATACACGTCCCTATGTGCACGTTGCGAGTTGTCAACACAACTCGCACAAGGGTCTCCCCATGTGAGGCAAGGAATGTCTGCCTCACTCGACAAACGATGCAACCGGTACCTTGCACCGGTTGGAGTTCGCTTTTCAAACTTAGGGCGTACAGCTTGCAGTTTTTAAAGCCATCCTTCTCGTCCAAATTTCTTAACATTTTGGACGAACGCATTCCACGCTGCCAAAAGCGAGTTCTTGTCACGCTTTTGGTTACCATTGTACCATCGATGCCTAAAGAAGGCATCGAGATAGAAGTCTTCTTCAGCGTGAAAGTTTTTCACGTTGTAGCTCAATCCATGGAGCTCAGTTGCATCAAATTAAGGTATTCGATGGTGTTGACTTATCTCGTCAGACAAGCTATTGATGAGCTGTTCAGGCAAACGCCACGGATTTAGCTCATCACGCTTCGACGTGGTTACCTTTGCCGGTACCACGGTTGTCAGTATGACGACGGCTCGCACCATTCGTCGAATCGCTCGTGCGAAGGCGCACGATGTTGATCGCGGTGATGAGTAATCATACTCATCACCATATTCATCATCACTGCCGAACAGACTGTGACGCATGTCGCGAGTCCGTACGTTCGGCAGGTCTATTGTTGAACGAGGCACCGCAGGTGAACGCGATGCCTCTGAAGACTTTTCCGAGTCAGACACATCTGACTCGCCAGAGTAGCTTACCCCTAGCTCAAGGTCACTGTGTGCATGTGGTGCGATACCACATGCGCCTGCAGACAACACTTGCTGCAGGCAGAGAACGATCAGCAGACGACGAATCGTCTGCCGCAGAGGCTGGCACGGTAGCAGACTGTGTCGTCTTTTGACCACCCCGCATAGACATGTTAACTATGCGAGGAAAAGTCAGAATGAATGGATCTGACCAACAAGTGCTCCCCGTCCCATTGGCATCCAATGGGTGGCCACAAAAGTTTTGATAGTCACACACTGACTACCAGTTAAGGGGGGGTGATGTAACGGGGTAGCCCGTAACATGATATTGTCACTAAGGCTAAATTGACAATGAAGAATATTACGTTGAATGTTCTTCCAACAATATCACAGAGCATGATGATATTGTTGGAGATGACCGAAGGGTCTACTCATCGGTTGATATCGTGATGATATCAACCCACCAATTGCTGCTAGACGCGCGCAATGGATGGTGAGTAGACGTTATCATACGTTTAGTTATATTAATATGATTAAGTCAGGATAAACAGAGAAATAAGATTGATAGGACTTAATTGTATTAAATAACAGGTTTTACCTTTACCAGAGACTAGAGTGTTCACTTAGTCTCCTTTCCTTCCTCTGTGTTGGTGCAACACTTAGCAGGGCACTGACTATCACTGTTTTCAGTGGAAGTGAGCTCCGTACTGGTCAACCAGTACGTTATCACCAGTGCCCCGTTACATTAAGCCCCTATTTAGATCTCATTTTAATCAGGTGGGTCACTACTTTTTATAGGGATACGATCTGTGCTCTAGAAAAAACTAGCGCAATACTATTTTTCGTTGGGCCAAAGTTTTAGAAAAAATAGTTCTTCTGATAATATATTTATATTGCACAAACCACGATGTACGCCAGTCAACTTTTAATGCACTGACTGTTGTCACACTAGCAAAAACCAATGCGTTCTACGTTCCCCTTAACAACGCATAATTGGCCTAAGCTTGAGCTGCCAAGGTCTGCACAAGCGGCGTCTTACCGCAACTAATCGGATTAGACAACGAAACGCCTGATGCCTCGTACTCTCAGGCGCTACGAACATCAGCACTTCAACAAAGTGACGACGTGAACACGCACCAAATGTGACACATATCGCTGCTATCGAATGGATTTTCGGGTGATGAAGTCACAGGTGCTATCAATGTAACGGGGCACACCCTTGCGTAACTTAACGCAAGGGATTTGGGTGCCCCGACGGACGTACACGTGGCAAGCGAGGAAGCGTAGGTAGGGTAAAAGTAGAACTGTTATATTAATAAATTAAGTCTTTAAACTACTGTCTCTTCGTTTGACTTAATTCAATTATACTAATATAACTGCATGTATGGTGACGTCTCGTCACCACTCATTGCGCGCGTCTTGCGGCGATTGGTGGGTTGATATCATCACGATATCAACCAATGAACAGACCCTTTGGTCGACCCTTCAATATCACCACTTTGGTGATATTGTTTTAAAGAATATCCATCTTTATATTCTTTATTGTCACTTTCCTTAAAGTGACAATTTCATGTAACGGGCTGCCCCGTTACAATAAAGCCGCACCATCGTACGCAAAAGCGAACTTTCTGTCCACCTGTGCACCAGGCGGTGATGTGTATAGCTCTCGAAGCTGAGAAGGTTCGATGTGCGGCTGGACTCGCAACAAATCGGACCATCCGACAGGTAACTGAATTGATCGTCGCGAAGAGCCGATGTAGCATGCGTTTGAGTAGACGCGCGTAGGCAGAGACGCACGAGATCTTTGGCCACACTGCTTCCGCATCACGTCGCCAATCGCGGCCCCCATTATTGACGCCCATCGACGCCGTCATATTTGATTTCTCTTCCTTGTGGCAGGCCGATCAGATGCCCTCGCAAACATTCTCGACGGGCGTGCTCAGCAGCAATTACCATGTCCACGACTTTGCTTACCCCGTAGCACGCCTACCAACCGGTGGTACATTCACATCAGCGCTCGGGGTCGGTCGACAACAACGAAACGCGTGAAGCGCAACCTTTTAGTCGCCAGCAAAAACGGAGCAATGCGGTGCCGAGTGATGGAATCTGCATCTCAAAACCATGACGAGCTTTCTGTTCACCAATAAGAAGAGTAATATCTAAGTCATCTTTACGCGTAACGCCGACGCACACCGTCGATCTGCGTTCTACCTTAATATCAGCGAGAGACCGCAGTGGAGGGAAACGCTCTTAACGCTCATAAAGCAAGTATCTGTACACTGATGAGCTTGCTGAGCTTCCAGCCGGCACAAGCAATGAATCAGGGTCGATCCTCTGAGCAGCAAGCATGTCGTGAACAAGCTCGCTGAGCCACAAGCGATGGAGATTCCGACACAAGTATACCCGAATCATTAACTCGCGCGAGTCAATATGGTCCGTCTTCACGTCGCTGTCAAGTCTCTTCTCCTTGTGCTTTAGCACGAGAGCAAGATGCAGTAGTATGTCATGTACAACAACCACAGTGTCTCCTGCAAAGCCGGTTTTTTAGAGCCGGGCGTTGAGCACATTCTCCCACGACGAAGCTACCGCTGCAGCTCAATGTTCTTGCCGCATACAAAGTTCCGCGACTTTCTCCGTCCTTTCGGCTGTAGCCTGCGAGTCAGTCGCCACTTCGTCTGTCGCACTCCATCCACATGTCACAACCAAGTGCGCCATTCCATCTACGTTTTGACTCTGTTAGATCGCTTCGATCCAAAAGACTACTCGAAGCCGCTTGGTGACTGTCGATCACGCTGTCAAAGACGAGCAATCCGTGGTACACGACAAAGCGGACACGCAGGAACGATGTAGCAATTGGATGGCATGAAGAGCTGCATCGGCGTGCGAGAGAAGACTCGGGAGCGGCTGTAACAGCGCGCTACAAGTGTCGTTGCGACACGCACACACGCAGAGCGTGCCGAGCCATGACGTGCGGGCAAGAGACGGGAGCGGCTGAGACAGCGTGGCACGAAGGACGACGTGCTGAGTGGAATGGCGAGTAGTATTACGGAAGAGCACGCCGAATCACCGTCGCATGCTCTAGGACCGCAACTAGCACACGCAAAGAACGTGCTCGGAAGAGAGAAAGAGAGGACAGTAAGTTTGCTCTTGTTGGCTCCCAGTCAATTAAGCTGCACTCGATTATCTGTAAAGATGCATGAATCTACGAAGAAACTAGATCATTGCAATGGAAGAAGCTAGGCGGCGCACGTGGGCTCGGCTATCACTTTCTAGCGCAGGAAGTTTAGGCTATGGTGACCTGGTCGCGTCAAAGCGAATGTATGGAGCGCACTTGTACACGTCCGAGTGGGACGACTGTCGCGATGTAGTCACGAACCTCTGGTGTTGTGGAGATTCTCAGTGCTGCCCCGCAACCCACTCGCATCGAATTTGAGCTTAGTTTGCAAGCTGATACGAAGTCCTCGGTGACTGTTTGAACCTTGAAGCCCATGAAATAGGTAGGCGGACGCCCGTATCCCATCCTCTCGAACATTAGCCCAACAGGCTGTACTTTCAAGTCCATGCATATTGAGCTCGAAACAAGCTGATGGTATGCTGGTTGTTTGCATGGTTGTCGAACATTCCACGCATGCGCACTGACGGTACCAACGGCGCAAGTACGGATCGAGCCCTCTTGTCGCCACGAAAGCGCAATGGAAAAGCCGTCAACGCTGCTGAAGCCGTTTCAAGCGAGGCCAACGTCCGTCTGTAATATGCATGCTGATATCTACGCATTTTATCGACACGCTTGCAATCGACCCAGCACTTAATTTGGAAACAAGATAATCGATTCAAGCTGTTCGAGTTTGACTTTCTTCTTCGTCAAACCGTGTGATTCAATTTTCGATTCCTTTGGTCGCGCGCCTCCATCGATCGATTCGCGTAAGATGTGCCGCTGCTGGTACAGTGGATCCGTCGCATTCGCTGTCAACACGCGGTAGTTCAAATTGATGTGGGATGGTTGTATGGATATGCTATCGACATTTGATCGTCCCACATCAATTTAAACGAGCGAGCACAATGGAACAGACACAATCGTTCATCTGCAGGCAAAGAGCAAGAGGTTTTACTCAGTAATCGCAAACGGCTGAGCTTGGTTAGGATAAACATAGGCGACACGACCCTGACAAATAACAATAGTAGTGGGGTCTTTGATCCCGTTCGCTAGCACAGACTTGCGCGGAGTCTTTTGATTACAGTATGCCCGATAACATTCTGGCACAAGAAAAACATACGCTATGCCGGCCGGGACGTGTCAACCGCATAGTCTGTGAAGCGCCAGCTGAAGCTGACGTTAGAGAATGAGGCGCTTGTGACGTGTCGGCTCGCTATGTGTTTGTGCCTCACACGCTGCCTACATGTTGCGTGTGTCCATAGAGCAGACTCTGCGCTGGTATCATCTATCTGCATGTCAAACACTTATCTTCAATCTATCAATAGAGTGAATTAATGTCTCAACGCACCGTCCAACCCCATGTTGTCTACAATCGCACGTGTGTTAGCGTGCGATAGCGTATCCTTTGTTTAGTGCGCTGAAGGTAAAGGCGCCCCATTTTGTCGCTATCTCGACTACGCATCGAGTTTTCTTGAACTTTGGTGCAGTGCCGTAACGAAGGACAGACGGGAACATACCCTCGCAGAGCCTGCTTGTCACAACCCACAAACCCCACACCTGTTGTATGCGTGGCTTGCTATGTGTGCATTCAGAGGTACATCCCCGTTTGTGTAGCGGGGTGTACCCTCGATAAAAATTTCAAGAGAGCGCGTCGCGCAATCGTGCGGTATGATCTAGCGACAGGTTGGTGTGCATGTCGCTAGATCGCACCGCACGAACGCGCGACATGCCCACTTGAAACTTTTTCGCACGGCCGTAATAATGGACAGACGGGAAGGGAACCCTCGCAGAGCCAGCTAATCCCGACAACGAAGTACATTCCTCGTTTTGTCTATTTATTGTAGACATACTCGTCTGTCGCTTGATCATGACCACGTGTCTTGACCTCGCAACGCTCAAGCATGTTCGTCAAAGTGTCATTCCAACTTTTGCCATTTGCACCGCAACTCGATACGTCTAGCTGAAATCATTGTTGGACATGAAGGTCTGTGGCATACTTGCTATCGCCATCGCTGTCTCTAGCCCTGCCATCAGTCTATCTCAATCAATGGACTGTACGTGGGATAAAATGTGTGTGGGAGTCGCCGACCAACTTCGGCATGGCTTCTCATCGCAGTGCAACACAAGATTTCCTGGTAACCCGTCAGGATTCCAAGGCTGCTGTCAAGGTCTCTGCACAGTTTCGAATTGCGCTTCCGTCCGCAAGTGTCATGGATTCGATGCTGGTGTCGTTAAGCATCTAACAACCAAGTGCTCGGCGGAGAGCGGTCATGTTCTTGGTGGACTTGAAAAGTGCTGCTCAGCTGGGTGCGTGAAGCCCGGATCGCAGTAATCGCTGGCCGTCGCAGCTGCGCGTGTCAGGATCACACACTCGCTGAGAGCACCCTTCGAGATGGTTCAGCGATGGTCTTGCCGGCACCATTCGGTGCTACGCCAGAGCACATCCCCAGCGTTGGTGAGCTGATCACATTTTAACATACCTTGAATACAAGAGTTGTTAGTTGCTGAATACTATATGTGTCTCGCTCCACTTTTTCGTTCAGTGATTTGTTTTGTCCATAGCAATCTCCCTCAACGACTACCGGTACCGCCGTTTCTTACGTCAGTTTCCCACAGAGCAGGAATATTAAATAGGAAGCACGCCGTTATCATTCTCATCACAAGTCTGTTCGTATTAGTCTCTAAGCCATTTACATAGTCCTCCTTGAATCCATCATGTTCATGGTAATCTGTGCTCGAAGGACTGCACGTAGACCCATTCGCTTACGCGAGTTAACCTTTGCCAAATGCGTGTGAGCAGCAAGACTGTAACGATCTTTTCGTCGAGAGGTCAATACTATATCAAACAGCGTGCTTTTCTCGGTACCAGATAAGTGTGGTGGAATGTCTACATGCGGCCCACTCTAATCTTGACTCCGCAATTCCGCGACAGTGATGCAATCGGAGAGAGACAATGCGTGACTCAGTCTACTGTATTTTACAAGCTAAGTCAAGCTTATCCAAGCTGTGCATAAAGCGGAATACTCATCTCTGCTTCTATCCTGTGGATATCACGCGACTGAATGAGCACTTTCAAGAAGAAATCAGTTCCTCAAAGTCAGCTTGATCGCCAAGAAGCCAGTAACTTCTGCTAGTGTCAACCCTTTTGCTTCAACATCGGACGCGTGGCTTCTGCTTCATAAGCACTGACAATTTGGATGGAGGTCTCATTATCGCGCCAGATGTCAAAACTGTGGGTGACGGCGACGCTTGGCATCAAATGCGTGTTGAAGGTGCCATGGGGTGCACAGCTTGGGTTCACAGAGCAATCTCGGCTACCTCAGCATCTACCCTGTAGTTGCCAAGGGTAGGCAGCTGATGACATTTGCATTGATATTGCAACGACTTGAGATGCAGAAGTCTTGTCTACAGAGAGAGGCACTGACCCGTGTCCGTTCTTGACCCGTCACTTGACGATGTGGTTAGGAAGTCTTGTGCATCAGATGATTCGCATCGAGTGCGCTCCAACCATTTTGCCAACACTAACAACGACGCATAAAGCAAAATTCGTGCTAGCGTAGTTGACTTGACCAGTAAACAAAGAGCAGCAATCACTTTATTCGTGTTTGATTGACACAGCGGAAGCTCGCTAGCACTAGTACCTTGCATCTAGATGTACCGGTACAAATGAGCATTCACTATATTTCATCGCGACCGACCACAGTATTGTCATGTCTCGAATTGCGGCATTTTATGGATATGCGATCAAGACAAAAACCATGGCCGCGACTATTGACTAATTGCGACGGTGGTACACTGTGAGTGGTACGTCCACGAACTAGGTACGTGTACCCAGTAATCTACCACTTCTTTCAAATTATTTTTGTTCAGCCACCAACGACACGTTTTAGGGTTGACTCCAGGAGAGGGTATCTCTTCGTTTGGACTTTAGGTAGTTAAGTCGTTGTTCGTTCAGCCGGTGCTGCTGATGATAGCGGTGCTGGTAGTGATGTGGCCCCTCGAGGCGCGAGTCCTAGAAGTTGGGATTGTAGCAGGATCCAGGCAACTGCGCCACTCCGATGCAGAAGGGATTGACGAGAAGTGGATGGATCAGGTTTAGCACTCCTAATGCACGAATTATTCATCTACGTTACGAGTTAACTTATAAGTAATGTAATTTGTCTGCAAAAAGACTTTTAGCTTCCACATCAAGCTCCCTCGTGTCGTGATTTCCTCATACTTTACTGGTTCAAAGAGTCGAACATTCGCTCGTATGCTCGATGTGCTTCGTGCCGCTATAAGCAATTGACATCCGTGCCTTCGAGCTCGTGACTCACTGTATATTGAGCGGTCGCGAGTAGTGGCCTAACGTAAGATGAGATCGAACATGCATTTCTGCATACATGAGTGGAAATACAGCTTGATTGCTTCTATATATCGTACACAGCATGCCGGCTGGATCACGGACACAGCACGTAGCTGCCGAGAAGTCTGGCTATTTCCTTACAATATACATGTCAGTTACACTATTGGCCATCACCCCCAAAATTGAAGTCGCTACATGATTGGCTGTATTCAACGCGCACTAACTTGTAGCTTTGTCCTCAGGTCTTGCAATGTAAGACAACAAATAAAGCAATTTCCTTTGATTATCGATACATGTCGACAGCAATTCGAACAACACTTCGACTGTCCAACCAACATAAAGTTTACGGCAGTCACCTAAAATCTTTGTGCGTTCATTCATGCGTCAAGGGCTGTATCTGGCAAATATAAGTAGCTAGCATTGCTACCAGCAGAACCACTGGCTGCGCCACGTCCAATTGTAAACAATCGAACAACAAACCAATTTATCAAACTTTTACTCTGCAAAGCACATGAACGATCTCAGTGAAGCGTACGGAACTTCAATACGTTATCTATCCGCGATAGGTCTTGTTGCCACGCTTTTTACTGCATGCGAGCTGCTTTGCGTCTAGCGTCATAATACCCGAGCTGTCGTTGGCTTGATCCAAAGCAGCGTACACATTGCCGATAGCATGAATGTACTGACTAGCTGTGATATAATCCGGAGGGCACAAAATGATGTGCCATCGCATCGTGTTTTCGATCGAGTCACAAGAGTAACAAGACTTTCGAGCATCTTGCATCGGAAGGCTGATTTAATCTGTGTCCATTTACTTGCCGTACTTGTGACGATGGAGGGCGCCGGGTAAGCGACTCAGCACCTTCAGCCACGGCGTCTCTACGATGATCATCTCATTCTCCGCAACAAAATCGATAAACGAAAGCGGACGATAGCGGTTGACGACACGGCAAAACCCGTCTTCGAGCTCCACTAATTCGCCTTCCGTGGCATCACTCTTGCCGTCAGACTCGGTGACGCTCATGGCACGGCGGCGGGACTTCCTCGACACACTCTTGGCGGACTGATCCGCGTGCTTGCCCATGTTGATCTGGTAGAGACTCGTTTGTGAGTAAAGGTACAAGAAGTCCGGATCGGCGGGATCAAACGTCATGCCCTTGATGTTGCGGCCATCCATAAGCTCCTTCGGAAACTGTTTGTGGTTCTGCCGGTACCACTTCGAAAGACCCTTGGTCTCCACGTCGTAGCACACAAAGCTGTTGGACACAAGTGTCACAACCAAAATCTTACCGGACGGGTTGAAACCCATGTTGGTGTGTATCTCGCTGGGCCGCGGCAGCTGACAATAAAACTGCATCGAGTCCAAGTTGTATATGGAAATGTTGTTCGAGGCGTCCCCGCTGGCAAGCCACTGTCCATCTGATGATATCGTCAGCGAGACAAGCGGAGATGACATATCACTACCTTCCTCGCCTGTATCTGTCGCGGTTGCAGCCTGAAAAGTCTTCAAAATCTCCATCTTGGTCAAGTCTAGCACCAGGATCTGGTGCGACGACGATGCAATTACGAGGCGGGTTGAATCAGGCGAAAAAGCCAATACGCGCGCCGGTTCCATCGCAAGACGCGGCAACGAAGCAACCTTCTTTGGCTGATAATCACGTTCAGCTGCCAACTCAAACAGCTTCAGCTCTTTTGAGTTCGAGCACGCCACATATTTGGCGCTCGAGGCCATGGCCGAGCACGACAAGTTCAACACATTGCTCATGTTCAACTGCAGCAGTAGCTTGTGTTTCTGCGCTTTCAGTCCACTGGCTGCCGACTCTGCGGCAAGTTGCCACAAATCCAAAGAAGTCGCCTTCTGAACAAGCAACACGCGCTTTTCGGGTGCAAGCGCGATTGAATGCGGATGCGGCATCGACGCAATTTTGGTCGGTCGAATCGAGCTGAACCTACCGCTAAGGTACCACACCAACTGAGTGTCGATTCCACCAGAAACCAAGACCGACCTAGTGGCAGGAGACAGCGCCAGCGCACGCACGTCATGACTGTGTCCCCGGTGGCTGTACGAGTACGCCCAAGAACTAGTCCCACTTTCAGCAACAGAACGCCGAAACTCAACGACCTGATTGTCTACGCCGGACGCATAGAGTAAATCGTTGTTCCGACTGACACATATTGCCAGAATGTCCGCGGTCAAGTGCGATAGCTTTTGCAGCAAGGTACCGGTCGGGGCGTTCCAAAAACTCAGGTTGCCCGCAGAGTCTCCGCTTACAAGAGTCAAGTCATCCAGCACAACCAAGGACCAGACAACTGTCTTTTGTTTGTCCAGATGTTCCAGCGTGATTCGCGACTCGCTGCGACCTGTGACTGCGTTCCAACAGTAGATAATGCCACTTTCACTACCTGAGAAGATCTTTCGCGCCTTGGCGTGCCAAGCTAATGAGACAACACGTCCACCCGTAGTGAGAAAGCTCTTGCAAAAGTTGACCTGGTGGGTATTCGAGTACGAAAAGAGCCGAATGCGCCCATCCTCACAGCCAACAGCCAACTGCTGCGTATCTGCGTCCATTACCATACTCCAAATAGGTCCCCCGTTTGAGTCCGTCACGTTCTTCTTACACAACAAGTGAAAGTCCACTTCCCACAGCGTCCCGTCCAGAGATGACGCAAAGAGACGGCCGCTCGTGGGATCCCAACACAGAGCTGATACATCACTGTGCATTGAGCCAGGGATCACAAATTTGAGGTGCCACTTGAGGTCCACACTCCAGAGCTCGATGTCGCCATTAGCACGAGCTACAGCCAATTGGTCTCCTGCAGCGTTGAAACACAGCACGTGTATAGCTGCTGGCATCCAGTCCACAAAGCGGCAGCGATGCACTTGGAGCGGGGCCGCGGCGACGTCATCGGTGCTGGCCTTGCGCTTCCTTGGCGTCATGGCGAATGAATGGCGAGGAATGGGTGGCTGACATTGCGACGCTAGTGGATTGGCCGAAAATCCCTAGGGTTTGGCTACCCGTTTATGCCCGAAAGACCGTATCTGCAAGCTTGGTACTACTTTACTGCTAATCAGTCTCCCGTACCTACGTACGTGCTGCCGCGTCGACATATGACGTGATCCTTCACCCTACACGATGGCACCAGCAGTTGTTTGAGCAGACAATACACCCTTTTGATGGGCCTTGTAGAGCTAGGTATGTATTGGTAGTGTTACAAAGACACGTTATGTATCGTAAGTAGCAGGCGATGAGGAGGGATGGCTTAGGCAAAAGTAGGTTTGCCTTGGTGCAAAATGCATGTTCACATGTGTAAGTGACAATTGGCTGGGATGGTAGCCGCCTGAGATGCATCTCTAGCCATGTATCAAGCTGTAATGCTAGAAAGACTTCATTGATTGCACCTTAAATGTGAACCCCGCTTTAACTTCGTACTGGAGGCAGTATGGTTCCCAAGACTTACCTTCCCGACTTCACGTTTTCAGATGGGCTTCCTTGGCTTCGCATGACATTGAGCAAAGATTCCCAATAGGCGCGGCTACTGTTAACAGATTCATTAGCCTGTTGAATTTATTGTGATTCGTTTGAGCCTTTTATAAATCCAGTCTTTCTTTTCTGTATCAATTAGACACTTTCAGTGGAGCTAAATATGTCTAGTTGGCCTCAATCAGGACGATCGTTAGGCTCAAGCATTGAACAGGCTCTACAAGGTGCAGTGTATGTTTTGATGCTCACGATATCGCCAATATGCTCTCTCGTACTCAAAGGAGTTCGCTGTCCGAGTCGCAGTGACCATCAAAGTGCAATGTGGTTCTCATTTCTTTGTTCGTGCTACTGGAATACACGATGCCTTGACTTCTTGTTCTAGCAAGGTGTCACAAGAACGTTTTAGGTAGACTAATATGCTGTTGTGCACATTAACGCAATGAAGTCGGATTTTGTGATACCTCGCTTGTTTACGTGGAGATTGTACCTATCGACAGAAGTTGATTCCACCATTACGATGTTCGGTCTACTGCAGACAGCTAGGTACGCCAGAAAATCATCCATATCAAAGTATGTTTCTCCCCGTACAGCGTTTCCCGTCGCCGTCGTCTATACGATTGCCGCATCTACCGTATATAGCACCCTCGCCGAATATAGCCTTTTGTTTACAATGGTCTCTATCATCATCAAGACTTACTGATACCAACCAATCGCGGTTTACGTACAAATTTTACTTTCGCGCGCGTCCACAAGGTCAAAGCTCTGTAAATTTGCGATGTATGTGTGCATTTGATCAACATAAATTGACAAATCGCTCCGCATAGATACAATACATGTTTGAAGACGAAGGCTCCATCTTTGTGATACAACTGCAATCGACCCTCCTGGAAAAAACAATCTTGCAAACTTGGTGGTTTGAAGGACGAAGAATCAGCAACAGGAAAGAGCTCGTTACTATGGTGAGTGGCACAGAAAAGTTGTATGCCGTTCCACATAAATATTACAGCTTTTCACAGTTCATCGAGTCGCAGCCTGACTGCTTGAGGCCACGTTGCACCTCTATTTGCACCGTAAAAGTACCCATCATACTAACGACGACATGCTTCTCAAGTTCAGCCTGAACACTGTATGAGCGACTGTACAGCATCAGATAGACACAGCTTACGTCGCTTTGGTAGATGTGTAAGTCAGACTCCACACGATGCATCGAAGAGGTCGGAAGGTAGTCAATAGGCATCAGGATAGATGGTTGTAACGATGTTGTGTCTCCGCTAGTGTCCACGTCGTACCTTGCGGGATGGAACGCTAGATTGCGTGACTTAGGTCAAATAGCTGATATCGGATGCTACTGACCGACGAAACCCGACAGATAAAGACATAGCAAAACTGTGCTGAGGCTGGTGTTACGGCATTGACTTGAAATAAGTCGCAATTGTGTAAGCGACTCTCCAATCTCTAAATGGAGTTTAGCGAAAGCAACAAGACCCTAAATGTTAGACGTAGTTGCACTTGTGCAGTAGAAGTAGGAAGTAAAAGTAAAATGTATTGAGTGCTAACTACTTTTCGTTGTTAACCCTACCATATGCAGTTGATGACCAGCACTGCAACTTGACCTAGTCAAGTTTTACACCTGGCACACATTTAGCGTGCCCATCACCTTGTGTCGTCCCTGGTCCCATATGACGTCCCCATGTCATCATCTCACCTAACATCTCCGATTGAACTTCGACATAGCGATCTTCTTCCCCAGTCCCATATGTCAAGATGTCACATCCTGGTCCAACCTGCCAACTTGTTAGCCAATCAGGTGAGGTTGCCATTTACCTGTCATGGGTCCTGCAGTCTTCACTCCGAGCTTCCATGGCCTGTCAGAAACAATTCCTTCTAGCACTAAGTTGGTCTATCCTGTAGCGATTGCTTTGCGGATGTGCGCAAAGAACACCTTGCTCAAGGCTCGTTGTTTCTGGGCAAGCAAACGTCCATGTGTCGAAAAACGACATGCCTTGGGAATCGGGATCTTGCAACGATCTATGCCTCTCTTTTCACATGCACTCGCAACGCTAAAGCATCTTTTACCGCAACATACGCCACATCGATGTACTAGTAGAACCGTACGCTGTGTTCGTAGCGAAAGTTGCACTGCCATAAGCGATGCAGTCGAGCCTGTAAGCACCACAAGACATCAATTTAAAACCGACAGTGTAAGTATTCCGTTCCCACGTCAATGCATATGAGTGCGTGACCAACTGAATTAGAATATATTGGCGTGCAAAAGGCGTCACAGGATTCAACATATCTCCCTAACGAAACCTGCACAGAAATATCATGGGCACAAGTATGATTGACAGATCAAGACCGCGGAGAGCTTATCGTAAGCTAGATGTAGGTACACACAAGTGTCAGGCGCATGGTGGTGACGCAAGTTGCTCGCGCTTTCCATTTCTTCTGGCTGCAATCTCGTTGCAAGCGAAGGGCATGGATGCGATTGTTGTTCTGTTCGAGCTAAATGAAATGGTCATGTTCGCAAGCTTTCTAGACGTTGACATGGGCATAAGCTGGTGGTTGCCGCTGTAGCCTAGTCCGTTAAGCTCGGAGCCTGCCGGCAATGTCCAACCGGCGGCGCTAAGGAGGGTCAGGGACCCAACAATGCTGAGGAGTACCGTCTAAGTTTGTCGAGTTGCTGCAGCCTCCGTTCTGCGACAGGAGACACTTTAGTCGTCCAGGTATGCGTAGTCCCTTGGAAGCTATCTGTCTACTAGGCAATTTACTTGACGTCGGGTATGCCACAGGAGGACTTATTGCACTCGCTGTGTTTTTCCACGCAATAAGAACCGAGGCCAGCCCAACGCCTCCTGCTTCTTTAGGCGTGTGGAGAAGCGTAGGAGTAAGTTTATGACAAAAAGCCACCACAATGATTGAGTAGTGCCATCGAAACTGCATCTGGAGATCCCGTAGCGCGGATCCGCCCAGCGCGGGAGGTCAAAGACCGCCGCGGTTACTAAATTTGCCGACAGCACGATGGTGTAAGCAGCAGCGCTCTGATATCGACACTAGTTGCGAGATGAGACGCAGTTGCCCGTCTCCTGTGAACAGTACGGATACGCGCAGCCCTGTTCGTGTCCGTGAGCGTGCTCGCCCCGACTGCGTACCTGAGTACTGCGCGGTGCCGCCGTGCCGAAGCAGTGGAACGCCGAGACACTCCGCCCTGTTCCTGGCCAAGCTAAAAAAGGGTACTCTACCTTAGCACGGTTGTACTTGTTAGCCCGACGAGCGACCACATTTTGCCACAATGTACAGTACCTTAGGAAGCTGACGCGCTTCTTGTAAAGCGACAGTCGCATCGTCGACAAAAGCGCATGCCGCGTGCCGTACACCCGTGAAATATTGTGATGGCAACGGCCATTCAGCACAGAGCCCCTTTACGTGCAAACCCTTCGTCTCGGCATATGCATTGTAAATTACAACGTTGGGCGACTTCGATCCTGCTCTCGTCACCCCACCTTGCTGTCGGTGCGGGACCGGTAGAGCCCGGGCTCGTCTTACGTCATCCACCGCCGTTTCGGCGCGCTTATAAATGGTCCCGGGTGCGAGCTGATTTAATTGTCGGGTCCTGTCGGGACCCTGTCGAGTCCGCGAACTCGGCGATTCGCCTCCGCCAAGATGTCAATGGAATCCATTGGTCGATTGACGGGAATTTACCAGAATTACGGGGGTCGCCTCAGCAAGTGTCTAACTACTGGGAGCATTCGTACCATCGTACCTTGGTGTTTCATGCCCACCCGGAGCTTCACCGTTTCCCTTGGAGTGTGCTAGAGACGGTGGCCAATGTAGATGTGTGGACAACGCTTATGAAGCAAGCGTTTCACGTTCATAAACGCCTTCTGCACCCTGGCCTCCAGTCCTGGTTGAAGGCCTATGACGCGCAGGCGGTATCGAATAGTTGGCAGTCAGCTGCATCAAATCAAACGCCTTCCCAAGTTTGGAAACACGCAAACGGGCTAACGGAGTATCAAGTCTGGACATGCTATCGTATCGCGACAAAGCAGCTAAATCTATACCATGCCGGTCGCACGCTGGACAACAGTTGTCGTACGGTGCTGCACTGCCGGGGACGCAAAGAGACAGCGGCGCACATTTTCTGGGAGTGCCCAATCGCGCAAGCGTGTTGGTGTCACTTGATAGGACACTGGACCGGTGGGGGTGCGACGAACGCAGTTCTTTCCACCTTCTTTCAGCACTGCGCCAATCGCAAAGCCCCGCCCATTCCACGTCAGCTGAGTTTGCGGTTGCAATGCCGTTTTCAAGATGACTCTGACGCCGCAGCAACAGAATTCGAACGGATCTGGTTCATATTAAGCTCCATCTGCCAAGAACATTTGTGGACCGAGCGGAACTCGGCGGTCTTTAGAGGAGCCGTGACTACTCCATCCGCAAGTGTCCAAATGTACTGGACACGCGGTGTTCGCCAGCTACGGGCAATTGCAATACGCGAGCATCGAGCCGCGGCTACGGCCGTACGAGGGGCCCGACTTCATGCCTGTCTTGAACTTCTGATTCAAGAGCCCCGTGGACACCCGCCCTACGCGGGTGTCAGCCACGATCCGCTGCCGCGACCGGCGCTCATATCCTGGCTCAGGATTTTTCAGACCTCTTGTCCACATTAAATATGTCAATAGATGATCATGAAACTCCTCCCCTTTACGTGCAAACCCTTTGGGCGGTGGTCCTAAATGTGCAGCAACAGCACTGCAAATCTTTGACTTGCCGTCCGTCTACCCACGCGCGTCTTTTCTATGAGCGTTTCGGGGGGAAGGGGAAGGCCCGACTCGCTATACAATAGCTCTGGACTCGCGTCCGCAAAGCCCGACCGGCTCATCTCTGTAAGCTTCACTTCACTTGAGTATGGGCTCTCTGGCTTCACACAAAGCACTCCGTTCGGTGTACTTCCGTCTGCGACAATAATCGCTTCCGTACATATGAAGGCTGTGACACTGACACACGTCACTCATTGTTCGATTTGCCCGGCCGGCCACTCATGGGGTTTCACGTGACTGTGATGCTGCTTGTTGCGGCCATTCTTGCAACCACTGATGCAGCCCTCCGACCAGACCGACTCAACTCGCTTCGTTTGACTCATAAAGACGATCCTGTTCAAAGAGACAATCCGGACAGTACCAGCGACGACGAAGAGAGGGGGCGACGTACTACGGCACTTGTGCTTTCTGTCATCCGAGCGTCCGTGGCGAAGTGCAAACCACAACTACTTACTGAGATCGTGGCGGGGATGCAGAAACCTCCGAAAGAGGTCCGTGCTTTGGTTCGTCGCGACAAAGCAACAGCGATGGAGATTTTCAAGCACCAACCCTGGGTCAGCTACTTCAAGTACGCTCGCAGGCGCAAGAAGCGAGTGGCTATCGTATCGACATTGGCAGAGCGTTTTGGTGACAGAGCGCTGGCTTCGAAGATTATCGCGTTGAAAGGCGCCAAGATTAAGGCCCTGAAGAGACTTGCAGCCAGTGCGCAGGCTACGCAGGTACACATCTGGACAAAGCAGAGAAAATCGGCTGAAGACGTCTTCCGCTTCCTCAATCTGGACAAAGTAGCTGAACGGAAGACAGCGGGTACCACAATCAAAGAAGATGTTGCCAGCCTCTTCGACAATGCAGAGTTTGGAATCTGGACAGATTACGTGCGCGGTCTTTACGAGCCTGACGACCAAAAGGCAGAGGCCATAATGATCGAAACGCTGACAACTTTCTACGGCGATGGTAGGCTGGCCAAGATGCTCTCCAGAGCAAAGCGGATCGATGAAACCGAGAACCTGGCCACGCGTTTGCTGGAGGCGCAGTTAAAGAACTGGCTGAACAGAGATGTCACGCCGAAGCAGGTCCACGTCTGGATGAGAGTTCGAAGACAGACGATGGACGAACAAGAGATTGCATGGTTAGTGGAGTACACCAAGGATTACGCAAATCTAAACCCTGTGTAGCGCAGAACGAGGAGATTGTCAAACAGACACGTTTAGAAATTGAAGAAAAAGTAAATAAAAGTATTTATCAATGTAAGTTCTGCGTCATCTCGCGATATATGTAGCATATCGGCGCTCGGCACTAGCGCTCATTCCTGCGTTCGGTCTTGATCCGCTCTCAATCAACACTTTGGACCAATTGAATCAGTCACTCAACAGATGAGTGCCTGGTTGTCCAACATTCTAAACAATGTTATCGAATTATGATTGAATGCGCTATTCTTCAGTCTCTTTTGTTTGTAGTTTCTTCGGTCTGTGGAGCAGAGGTCGACGCATGTGTAGGATCACGCCCGCAGTGTTCGTTGTGATAACAGCCAGCCAAGCGATATGTGTCAGCACGCTCTCCAAGTGCGTTGTATATATATCAAACAATGAACACACAATTTAAAATCTCAGAACCTCGCACTCGATTTATTGCGCACAAGTCGGATGGCCAGGCTAGAGCCCCCTCACAGCACGACATGCTCGTTGTCTTTGGTCAGTATGCAATCAAACAGCTCATTGTTATGCTTCGATGTGCAGCTTTGTAGACTGTACGAGCAAGCTATGCTCGGAGACACCTGCCCTCCTCCCCCTCTGAAAAAGGCACTAGGCTATTGGATGATGTGCTTCGTTCATATGGTGCCGCAAGACAAGCATGTCTTCATCTACATCAAAGCGTGACCGCAATATGAGGATCGCTGAAATCGATGCTTGCTAGCACACAAGCTATCGTCAATGAATCAATTTCCACATACAGTGTGTTGCCTGCCGCTATCGAAAACAAGATTCTGTACGCCTCGTATAAACACGCAACATCATGCACACTGAAGTGGCTTAACTAGTAGCAGCGCCTTGGACGTTACAAAGGTGTCGGAGTTGCCGAGCCCCTGACGTATCGACCTTGTCGAGCCGTAGGGGCATCGCTAGTAGCTACCACAATCGACAAGACCACTCAGGTGTAGCGAGTATGCGAGCAATCAAATCAAATCAGCGACTTATCGAGCACGAGGAATTCACCATCTCGCTACATTGAGGCCGAGACCGCCTTTTTATTTGTCGTCAAAAGGAACCTTTACATTGGTCCACGGCAGACCGTCATCGCCAAGGCACTGTTGTGTATGGTCTTTGACTCGATGGCCTTACCATTGCAGTGGGCTCCATGGTAAAAGACCGATTGCGAACGCGTTGCCAACAGCAAACTTTAAGCGATCAAGCGGCCAGGATGTATGATATCAGTTCACTATTGACGTAGAACGCAAACAGTGCGCATTTCGATGACTGTACCATTAGTTTTGATGCAACTAGATTGATTCAGTTGCATCGAAACAAATGGTACAGTCACCTTCTGCTCTCGTGGATATCATTTTCGCGTGATTACAAACAATGTCCTCGACATCTGTGCGCAAACTACTTGTCGTCAGTAATGTGCCCCACCACGCACGATGTTTTATCCATCAAACGTTCTGTCTTACATTAAATAGGGAAGCAATTCCCAAATTTTCACGGTTCAGCTCAAGCCAGTCTTTTTCCCTTCGGGGCAGTCACGTCGGAGGGAATCCTCCCCTTGGGGAGCCGACGTGGTCGAAGATCTGACGCGGGCACGCTGCACTCGCAGTCGCGGGTGTGGGCGTAGGAGACCGACGGGTCGCGCAAGCGGCCCTAGCAGGGGTGTTTTACGGACTGGAGGCGTACCCCGCGCCACGTGTCGCCGCTGCGGCGAGCGCACACTCCACGTCGGGGGCCGCGCAAGCGGCTGAAGGGGGCCACCATCGCAGATGGTTGAGCTCCTCGGAGAGATAGACGGCGGGTTGGCGTTCTCCACGCCACGCAGTCACTTCGGTGATCGCACTCCACGTCGGGGGCCGCGCAAGCGGCTGAAGGGGGCCACCATCGCAGATGGTTGAGCTCCTCGGAGAGATATATGGCGGGTTGGCGCTCTCCACGCCACGCAGTCACTTCGGTGATCGCACTCCACGTCGGGGGCCGCGCAAGCGGCTGAAGGGGGCCACCATCGCAGATGGTTGAGCTCCTCGGAGAGATATATGGCGGGTTGGCGCTCTCCACGCCACGCAGTCACTTCGGTGATCGCACTCCACGTCGGGGGCCGCGCAAGCGGCTGAAGGGGGCCACCATCGCAGATGGTTGAGCTCCTCGGAGAGATATATGGCGGGTTGGCGTTCTCCACGCCACGCAGTCACTTCGGTGATCGCACTCCACGTCGGGGGCCGCGCAAGCGGTCCTAAAGGGGTTTGTTGCCTTATATGGCAGCATACCCGCGTTGTACGTGCTGCCGCTCCGGCGGTACGCATGTCCCCAGTCTACTTGGTCGCGCCAGCGGTCATGATTGACTCGTAGTTGGCTTCGGTAGGAGGGTCTCTGACCTCGTTGCCGTCGCCCCTGGCTCTACGGAGCCCTTTAGTTGTCGACCCGATACCCGGGCCGTACTTCTTGTCACACTTATCAGTCGTTAGTTATCATAATAATGGACGTACTTGACACCACATTAAATAGGGATGCTATGTTTACTCCCACGTTCAAGCCAGTCCTCTAGATAAGTATAGAAGAGCAACGCATCGTATGTATTATGCTCAGCGACGTGAGTTCAACTGGACAAGAAGGTGCAAATTAGTGCGGTAGGGAAGCGAGAGTTTCGCAAGGACGAGACTAAGATTCAAGGAGCACGCCTGCTGTCATGTATGCGTCAACCAGACAGACATCTAAGAGAGCCGTCACCTACGGTGACCAGCCCCGCACAACCACCGGACTCAAACGAGGTACCGGTGTTGCTAACCAGGCTTAAGATACATCAAACATCCTGCAACCAGTAAAAGGCCAACTAGACACGCTGCTTCTCTCTCTCTCTCAACTGGACACGAAGGAAACTCGTGTCTTGAACTTGTTGCAGTAGTAGTGGCCATACTTAAGCCGTACAACAACTACTACCGCAACAAGTTTATCAATGACTACGAAGCGTCTTCTCACGTGACCAGCATGGACTATCGGAACGGAAGTGACGTGTTCCTTGTGCGATTGGTTCATCGACTTGCTACGTTCGTGCCACTTTCACGACTCACAGCGAGCGTATGCACAGACCACAATCGTGCATGAGATACCAGTCTAACATTGGCAATGGCTATGCATTTGAGTTAGTACAATCCAAAACCTAGTGACGAATCCTACCTTCGTTGGATCATTCGAAGCTGTCGGATACCGTCTACAGACAAGTAAATGTGATCCTTATGATTTCATGATCGTTGTCATGAACTTCGTGTGCGTAAACTTGTATGCAAGTTGTGCGTCCAGGATGGCCTTCGACGCCGCCGGACTCAGAGTCTCATTTCTACACACTGCAACTCAACATTTTGCTTGTGGACGTGTACTTTGGTCCAATGGCGGTCACCCGCCACTTTCGTACTGGAGCGTAGGGTCGTCTCGTCTTGGGGGAGTGGCCATTTTGCTTACACCCTCTTCATCTGTGAAGGCTTCACCCTGGCGGCAAGATTTGTGGAATACCAGGACGATCGCTGTCGCATTAGACGATGTGGTCCTCGTTAATGTGTACGCTCCGTCGCTCAGACCCGAGCGCGAAGCCTACTACGTTTCTCTCGCCCGTTGGAACTTTCCACGGGACAGCTCTATCGTGACAGGTGACTTTAACTGCGTCCAAAGCCCTCTCCTCGATCGGCTGGGTCATCATCGGTCGTGCCGACCGGAAAGCCCAAGTCTTCAAGCTCTTCTGGATCTCCACGGACTAGAAGATGCTCGGCTCCTTCGCTCCCACGCCGAAGATGAGGAAGCGGACGACTGTGTGGATCATTTTACATACTGGGAGGGGGAATCGGCAAGTCGCATTGATCGTTTCTATGTTTCTCAGCGGTGGGCTGATTTGGTGCAGTGGTTAGCCGTCCGAACACCTCCCCAGGCGTCGGACCATCAAGAAGTGGAGTTACACTTACGCGTGCGGCAGCGTACTACCTCCTCCCTCTACCGACGTCCGGTATCATACCCCATTCAGACACACCAACCCGAACGCGTGCGCTCCGATCTCATAGCGGAAATGGATGGGTGGGCGGTATCCCCAACTACGACGGTCAGGCAATGGGATTCAGCTGTGGAAGCATGCAAACAGTGCATCACAACCGTCCGCAAGCGCGAGCGTCAAAGACGTGCCCGTTTTAAGAAGAGGGTAAGCCGACGCGACCGGCGCCAGCTCTTGACCCGTCCTCAGTGGATCAGCGCTAATATGGAAGATCACCGCCTCGAGCATCTCGTTCGATTAGGGCAGAGCCTCGAACGGACCACTGCGCGCCTCCGATGGTCGTTTAAGCGAGTCGCAGATTGGGAGCGCGTACAAACAGTTACGAGTATCGTTCGCATTTATGGGCCGCCCTTTAGGCGACACCTATCCATTGCTGACAAATTTGCTTCGGAATGGTCACCAGTTCTTAGTGCCGTGCATCGGGTGGAACCCTTGGCAGCTTTACCAAGAGCGTTGCTTGACTTTGTGTCAGTGCCTGACGATCGCTTGATTTCTCCCGCTGCTAATAATGGGCTGATGGTTGACGTCACTGAGACTGAAGTCCTTCACGCCATCACCGAGCTTAGCCGTCACAAAGCTTCAGGGCCGGACGGTCTTAACAATGACTTCTACAAAGATACGTCCGCTTTACTGGCTCCGGCGCTGGTGCACGTGTGCAATCAAATATTGCACGGTTCTCCTATGCCACCTTCCTTTCTAGAAGCGATGATTATCCCTCTTCGGAAAAAGGGTGATTCGCCGGACGCACTTGACTACAGGCCGATCTCTCTGCTCCAAACCAGCTACAAAATTTTTGCGAAAGTGCTGGCCTCCCGACTACAGCGCGTCTTACCTACACTCATCGGGGAATCGCAACAAGGTTTTGTTCGAGGTAGACAAATGCAAAAACTGGTCATGATGATGACTGCCCAACTCGCTTCAGCGGAGGAGAGGGCGGATCTATCAGCCGACTTAAGCCGATCTATTCTCTTACTTGACTTTCGCAAGGCGTACGACACTGTGGACCGAGATTTTCTATACGCGGCATTACGAAGCTTTCAGTTTGACGAAGTGTTTATTACGCTCGTCACCCGGATGCATACCGGAACAACCGCTCGGTTTCTGGTGAATAGGGAACTTTCTGAACCAGTTCCTGTCCGGTCCGGAATACGTCAGGGGTGTCCTCTCGCACCGCTTTTATTTCTACTTGTGGTGGAATTACTTGGGCTGGCTATTCACCAGGCGCCCTCCATCCGGGGTATTCCGGTGCCCGGGGCCTGCGAGGTGGTGCATACATTCTCCGCGTTTGTGGACGACTCCACCATATTCCTTGAGCATGCCAATCAGTTGGCGCCTGCGTTGGAGCTAGTCTCTAGATTTGGACAACTCTCGGGCCTTCATGCCCAGCCTGCCAAGAGCAAATTGATTTTTTTAAACACGGCTATCAGGCTACACCAGTATGGTGGCATCTCAGTCTTACAACACAGAGAGACAACGCGATACCTGGGGTACGAAGTGGGGACAGGGGCATTATTCGATCGAAACTGGGCGCTTCGGCTTCAGAAAATCCGTCGGCGGCTACTCACTGCAGCGAAAGTAGCGACTAGTGTGCAAAATCGTGTCCTCATTCTTAACGCGATCATTTTACCGGCTATCCTGTTCACCGCGGCCGTCTTCGATGTGCCGAGCTGGGCGAGAACGGAGATATCTCGGCTGTACCGCCAATTCCTGTGGGCGCACGCTTCTGTGCCTGCCGTACGTCGGCACAAAATTAACCCGGGTCTCCTCTTTACGCCCCAGAAGGCAGGCGGGGTTGGTCTGGCCTCGTTCGAAGTAGCCGTCAAAACTCAGCGGACGAAGCACGCGTTGCGTTGGCTAACGCAGCCGCATGACAAATATTTTACAGCGTGGCGGCGCTGGACATATAGCGTGGGAGGTTCCACATCGGCTCTCGTCCCGGCGCTCCATCCGTCTGCTTCAACAACGTTTGACATCAGGCGAGGACCTGGTCGTTCCTCTCTGGCGCAGGATCTCGAACGGCTCCTAGCGCCCTCCCCTGAACAAGTGCTGTCGATTCGGGCCAGATTGGACGCGCATCACGCTCGTATGTCTGTCGGGGCGAGCAGTCAGTGGGACGGTGACGAATGGTTAATTTCATACCATCACACGTTTCCTGACCATCCCGCTGTTGCTGATCACCGGATGGATACATTAGCCGCTTTCTGGGGCCGCTTTCACTGGGATGGCAATCCTTGGATTCAAGGGCCAGACGGCAAGCCCCTAGAGCGGGCCAAATATGCCCGGATACCTCCATGTTCACTGCGCAGTCTGTGCATTCGGCGACTGGGGTCACATGAATTTCAATTTACGTTCCCGTCTCTCGGCGGTACTCCGTCTCGGCATATGCATTGTAAATTACAACGTTGGGCGACTTCGATCCTGCTCTCGTCACCCCACCTTGCTGTCGGTGCGGGACCGGTAGAGCCCGGGCTCGTCTTACGTCATCCACCGCCGTTTCGGCGCGCTTATAAATGGTCCCGGGTGCGAGCTGATTTAATTGTCGGGTCCTGTCGGGACCCTGTCGAGTCCGCGAACTCGGCGATTCGCCTCCGCCAAGATGTCAATGGAATCCATTGGTCGATTGACGGGAATTTACCAGAATTACGGGGGTCGCCTCAGCAAGTGTCTAACTACTGGGAGCATTCGTACCATCGTACCTTGGTGTTTCATGCCCACCCGGAGCTTCACCGTTTCCCTTGGAGTGTGCCAGAGACGGTGGCCAATGTAGATGTGTGGACAACGCTTATGAAGCAAGCGTTTCACGTTCATAAACGCCTTCTGCACCCTGGCCTCCAGTCCTGGTTGAAGGCCTATGACGCGCAGGCGGTATCGAATAGTTGGCAGTCAGCTGCATCAAATCAAACGCCTTCCCAAGTTTGGAAACACGCAAACGGGCTAACGGAGTATCAAGTCTGGACATGCTATCGTATCGCGACAAAGCAGCTAAATCTATACCATGCCGGTCGCACGCTGGACAACAGTTGTCGTACGGTGCTGCACTGCCGGGGACGCAAAGAGACAGCGACGCACATTTTCTGGGAGTGCCCAATCGCGCAAGCGTGTTGGTGTCACTTGATAGGACACTGGACCGGTGGGGGTGCGACGAACGCAGTTCTTTCCACCTTCTTTCAGCACTGCGCCAATCGCAAAGCCCCGCCCATTCCACGTCAGCTGAGTTTGCGGTTGCAATGCCGTTTTCAAGATGACTCTGACGCCGCAGCAACAGAATTCGAACGGATCTGGTTCATATTAAGCTCCATCTGCCAAGAACATTTGTGGACCGAGCGGAACTCGGCGGTCTTTAGAGGAGCCGTGACTACTCCATCCGCAAGTGTCCAAATGTACTGGACACGCGGTGTTCGCCAGCTACGGGCAATTGCGATACGCGAGCATCGAGCCGCGGCTACGGCCGTACGAGGGGCCCGACTTCATGCCTGTCTTGAACTACTGATTCAAGAGCCCCGTGGACACCCGCCCTACGCGGGTGTCAGCCACGATCCGCTGCCGCGACCGGCGCTCATATCCTGGCTCAGGATTTTTCAGACCTCTTGTCCACATTAAATATGTCAATAGATGATCATGAAACTCCTCCACGTGTACTTTGGTCCTTGTTCCTATTCTTGATCTGCAGATCAGATCACCGGTTGTCTCAAACATCGACGAGACGGGTGGAAAGACGTGTTCTGTCGCTTGCAACTGTCGGCTGCACAGCCTCAGCCCCATCATTGAGGCAGCCTCTCCTCCGGTCGGAATCCACCATCGTGGAAGCCGGCGGGTGATGAATCTGCTCGGGGTAACCGTTCGCATGGCCACTGGTCGTGCCAGCATGTGGTGTCGCCGCGTATTTAAGCACCCTTGGAATACCACTACTGATTGCAGCGTCCCCGCGTCACGCATCGTCGATTCGGCGACCGCATTTCCCCCGCCAGTCACAATATGACAAACTCGACCACGCTACCGCCTACTCATACCTTTCTAGTTGCACGGCTTCAACCACCTGAGCCGTGCACAGTGTAACAATTCAGAGCCCCATGTCTGAGTCAGAAGATGTCGGCCACGAAAGCGATAGACGTTTGTAGTGTGGACAAGGCAATGGTCCTTTTGAAAGAGGCAGACGCGCCGATTGAACCCTTGATGGGTTGCAAGATGTCTGGTATTGTTTAAGCCTGATAAGCAACGCCGGTTCCCTTGCGAGGCCGGTGGTTGCACGGAGCTTTCCACAAAAGGCGGCTGCTCTCTCGGTGGTCTGGCTATCTTTTGTTGATACGATAGCAGACGTGCACCTTAAATTTTCGTTATAGCTCTCCAATATTCCCGCTTTTCCACAGCCCAGATTGGTCGCACGCCGCTTGCCCAAAGTCGTGGACGCTGATGTCGCGAGTCATCACTCGCGACATCAGCGTCCACGAATTGGATAACTGCTATGTGCAACGCCTTCGATCCCGTTGGATCCATCGACAAGTAAGACAAGCGCTGCTGAGGATGCGCCATAGTCTCGCTCAACTTTGCATCGCCTCGGTCCTCGTCCGAGCGATCACGCAGTATGTGTGGCTTGACCCCCTTGGTAGCTTCGGTGTAGTCCTGCGAGCACTTCGATGAGATAGCTTTGGAGGTGATCCGACTTCTAGCGTTCGACCGTCCAGTGGTAGATCAGTTTCCGCTGCCAGGCTTCCGCACGGAAGCACACCGAGAAAACGTTTTCCATCGCCTCCTTCACCACGCGGCACAGTGATATTAGCGACAGCGGGGGTCCTGATTCGCTTCCTGTGAAATTAGGCTTAGTTGCCATACCGCAACACAGTAGCCGCCTAAACGTAATGCTCCGTGAGTTCGATGCCGTGGGCCCGAAGTGTGACTGGATTCTTTGTCTTCGACAGGTTGTCGCAATCAATCGTTTACCATGGAGTCCACTACAATGGTAAGGCCATCGAGTCAAAGACCATACACAACAGTGCCTTGGCGATGACGGTCTGCCGTGGACCAATGTAAAGGTTCCTTTTGACGACAAGTAAAAAGGCGGTCTCGGCCTCAATGTAGCGAGATGGTGAATTCCTCGTGCTCGATAAGTCGCTGATTTGATTTGATTGCTCGCATACTCGCTACACCCGAGTGGTCTCGTCGATTGTGGTAGCTACTAGCGGTGCCCCTACGGCTCGACAAGGTCGATACGTCAGGGGCTCGGCAACTCCGACACCTTCGTAACAATCAAGATGCCATGTGTGCGGATGTTGTTTTTTCATGCGGACGTAACTTTTTAGTCATTGATTAGGCTTGACTATTTTTCCTTTTTATTGTATTCATCGAATAAAGTAGCTTACCTTTTCGTAAGAAGATATGATACGAGGTACGCATAAGAAGCGATATTGTTGGCGGTGCCTGCATCAGTGCAAGACTAGCACAGTGTCCTGCCATACTTCGCGAGAAACAGTCGTACAGCTTTTGCTGTCACTTCAACGATTGGAAAGGCAAAGGTGGCAATCCTATCAGCTACAATGTGTCGGGCAAGGTGCCGCTAAGAGCGAAATGATGACTTCCTCCCACTGATAGGCAAAAAAATCCGCTGTGGGTCTATTGTGCTATCACGCGGCTGTTCCGTCGCCAGGCAGTCGCTCATCAGACAGTTTTAACGGTACACCGTGTGCTGCAGCGTAACTTTGCAAAGATGCCGCATCTGCCAGGAGACCAGTTCTCGCGGTGCCTGGCCACGTCATCTATCTCTCTGCTTTCTTACAAGAAGTGACTAGTTGAGTGCAAAACTAAGTACGTGCTACCAAAGCTGATAGTAGACGACGGCTTGGACGTGCTATCGACTGCAAACGGGCCGCGCTTACATATTAAGCTGCATAGAGCCCGCAAGGTAAGTCGCATTGGTTGTTCTTGTTTTAATCGCCAGCACTGCATTTGTCGTGCATGCAGTGCACCATTCCACGATATGTTTGCAGGAAGTGGCAGCGGGACTACGAATATGTCCCGGGTTGTATCACGTTGGCATTCCAGTCCTCAATGTTTGTGATTATCAGTGACCAGAAACTCGTTTGTCACTGCTACTCATAGTTGCGCAGTGCCTACCTTGTCGAGGTCCAGAATTTTGGCTGCACTGACGTATCAGCGACGCTTACACTCATATTACCAGTACGCATGCTTTGTACGTATCGCGTACGCGCGGCTTTGTGGCACTGGATTTCGACGGTGTGATTTTGGTGGCACACTGCGTGTCAGTCTGAATTTTATGGCCCTCACGTGACGGTCTTGGTCTCGTGTCGGTATGGATTCTTTGGCCCTCATATGACAGTCTTGATCAAATCAACAAAGCAATTGAGACACCTGCACACGCTGATGGCATTGATTGCGCCACCGCGTTCCGCATTGCATGCGTCCAGACTGCCTTGGCCTATGCTTCTCCAGCCATCAACGTCGCCTTTTTGCATCGCAGCGACCACACTCACGGACCCTACCAATGCTCAGCATCGGGATAAGTATCGTTGCAGAGGAAAGCTCGTTCGATAGAACCACCTAGTGCGAAGGCTAGGAAGACACGGGAGTCTAGTAGCAATGATAGTATGTCAAGTCGCACACTGCACGTATTGATTGCCGCCTTCCCAGCGACATTCGAACAGAGTAGCTGCAACTTACAGTGACGCTTGTCTAAGCTGGTGCGCATGGATAAAAGGTCGTAGAAGCGGATGCTTGTTGTGTCGGTTTACCTCATCTCACTATTGTTGCACTGTGTCAAATATCCGAGCGACAGTTTGCTCTTCTGAAACGCAGGAGGTATCTACTATACCATGCATTGCCACTGGATCAGGTAATTTAGTTGGAGTGTGCTGCCACTATCATTGACAGCTCATGTAAAGCGCATGAAGTGCCGCTCGTTTGATGGAAAAGATACTGGCATTGCCATCAAGTGAGCACCAACGAACGAGACTGACCAGTTGCTCTACTTTGTAGACGAAACTTCATTGCTTTACGCCATCGTGTTACTGATTCAATATGCGCGCATTTGCTTGTCTTTTGCAACTTCATCTACACAAATGTTGCAGTAGCCAAGCTAGTTCTACGAACCGCTCTGTTTGGCGTTCGTGCTGCATGATCTTTGGTGAAGACTAAAGTGGTGATACATGTTAAACTAGACACAGTTTGCTACAGTATGCATCCTAGATCATAACATTGCAGCTCGTATGACTACAAGATGGAGTGATTTTGTTAACGTGCTGGTCCTCTTCTGGACAGCCCTACATGTCAAAGCAATCAAACATCAGGATCAACTAAAAGGTGCAGCATCATTGGTGAGGTCAGGATCAACATGGTTCGATTCAGATTGAGTACGACGCGGTGCGTGCCCATCTATATGCGCTTAGATTGTTGGCGGTAGCCGCCACCAAACAGAAGCAATTGCTGTCAACCGTCGCGACACACAAAGGCAAAGCGCAATAAAAGGTGAGAAATCTCAGCAAGCAATCACGAATCCATTGCATTCACACTTATCCTTCGTATATTGCTTCGACATCGATTGACAGTAGACTGAAGGAACGCTTCGAGTGGAAATGTAACTGAGGGGTGCTATTCCGGCGAATCTCCGCTTTGAGGAGGGGTGGGCGGCTTGCATGTGTCTGCGCAGCATTGCTTCAAGCCTTCCTCGAATCCATACATCTCTGAACAAAAGCGAGTTTGCTTAGATACAAAGGCATCCCAGTTCATCTCTTGGCACACCGTCTCCGAGATGCAATGCGCAGAATGGCACCTGTCCGCGCAGCAGGGTTCCAGTGAGCCAAAGCCAAGGTCGTTGACAAGACAAGCTGTGGTAAAGCCCTCGACCACATCACTTCTGATGTCGGCGCAAATTGTTCGATTGGAGCACGTATCGGTATATTCCTCGCTGAAGGAAGGAGTGGAGACGACGGCGGAGACGAAGATGACAAGGCTTCGTTTGATGTTCATAGTTGCTGGAGATGACTGTTCGTCGTGGTGGTTGTGCTTTTGAGTAAAAGGCGGAATGAGAGTTGTGGTGACACGAGAGAGAAACGAAAGATCCAGACACGCAGTCACGATTCAACGACGGGACGAGGCATTGAAACTACTTGTCCAATTGACGCGTAGTGCACTATGCCATAAGGGCCGTGTTAGCGTCGTGGAATCGCACGATTTCCGATTTGCTGCTTCGTTACTATGTTCAATGGATCTCTCTCCTAGACGAGGTATCGGAATGTACAATTGCATATTAATACGGACTATGATGTGCCGCCTACGTGAACAATACGATCCCTCGAGAGAAGCCCGGATTACACGAACACAAACGTGCAAAGAGACGTTCGTCTTCGTGTAAAACGGGCTTTCTCGAGTGAACGTATCGTTCATTCGGACAAGACCAGGCGCTAGCAAGCAACGTTTCGTGTTGTCGAACCTTCCCAACAAAAGTAACTCCCTTCACCTGAAGATGACACTTCTGGCCATGTCCGTCAAACTCAAAGTCGCTCGTCAGAATTGCTTGAACGACCGGATATCCACGTCCTTCCGGTAGAAGCTAAAGGAAGTGATCGAAGTCCTGCAAAATGCACAGTGTATATATTTAGGTCCTTGGTTCACAACCTCCTGTTGCTACTGTAAGCCTACTGGATTCTCTCTGACCCTACGTTAGTAATCGTCTATTCGCGCATTACTAATCGTATAGTCGTACGTTTCTAATGTAGACAGTGTGTTTCTAACAAACAGTGAAACGTAAAAAACATGGGGGACGTCACTGTCTGGCAGGACAGTGCTGATGAACCCCGGCACACCAGAACCCAAGGTTTCAACTTCCATTGTAGTCACTGGATATCGAACCAGTGACCTTTCGCATGGTGCTGCCACACCGTACCACTAGAGCTACAAGCTCATGTGGGGAAAGACATGCCGAGGCGCACTTCTAACAATACTCCCACTCGCCTCGGCAGAACTTAGCACCTTGACACCCAGCATTATCGTAGATGCTAAAACTGGACTGCTGGAATTGGCTTGTTCATCATGTCAGCCTTCATGTCCTTTGTCGAGCAGTATTCTAGCACCACTGTCCCTTCAGCCACTTTTTCGCGCACAAAGTGATACCTAATGTCGATGTGCTTGGTCCGCTTGTGAAACTCGGGTTTCTTGGCCAAAGCGATGGAGCCTTGATTATCTTCTTAAATCATTATTGCTTCATCGCTTCCCATCTCGCCAATCTCACATAAGAAAGCCTTTAGCCAAATGGCTTCTTGTGCAGCTTCTGTCAAAGCCATGTACTCCGCTTCCGTAGACGATAGAGCCACAGTGCTCTGTTTCTCACTTCTCCAACTAACGCACCCATTGTTCAGTACGAACGCATACCCGCTTGTAATTCGTCGTTGTTCTACGTCTCCGGCCCAGTCTGCATCGGAGTATCCGTGCAATTTGTCATATATTGCTGCTAAGTACTCGATTCCATAGGTCTTCGTGCCTTGAATGTAACGGTAGACCCGCTTGAGAGATTGCCAATGGGTAGGGCAAGGGTCTGCTAAAAACTGACTTAGCACTCCCACTGCAGCTGCAAGGTTTGGGCGTGTACCCACCATAAGGTACATCAAGCAGCCGACGGCATTGCGAAACGGCACCTTTCTCATCGTTTCGTCATGCTTGCACTCATCCACACACATTGACGTTGTCAGCTTCAGTCCTGGTTCTTGCGGAGTTTTGACAGGATTCGTGTTTTCCATGTTAAATTTGTCAAGAATGTCCTTTGCAAATTTGGACAAACAAATTGAAGTCGTGCCAGCTGAGTAATCTTGAATAACTTCCATCCCGAGGAAGTACTTGAGGTCGCCAAGATCCGTCATGTCAAAGCGCTCACTTAGCGCGTCCTTGGTGAATAGAAATAGTTTAGTGTCGTTGCTTGCGAGTACCAAATCATCAACGTACAGCGCCACAAAAATTACGATTTTATGATGTCGCTTGACATAAATGCAAAGATCGGTCTTGCACTTCTGAAAATGAAGTCCAGCATTAACTTGTCAACGGTCTGGTTCCAAAATCTTGGTGACTGCTTTAGACCATAAAGAGAGCGCTTCAGTTGGCACACAAAATCCGGATGATCCTCATCGACGTATCTATCCGGCTGCGCCATGTAGATGTCTTCCTTAAGGTGTCGATTTAGAAACACCGTCTTGACGTCCATTTGTTAAATCGTAAGAGGGTGCTTTGCCGCCAGGCTAAGCAAGACTCTGATGGATGTAAACTTGGCCACAGGAGCGAAGGTCTCGTCATAGTCAATGCCATGTTTCTGCAAGAAACCTTTAGCAACCAAACGCGCTTTAAATCGCTCAACTTGTCCATTTTTGGTCTCCTTAACTCGAGAAACCCATCGGTTGCCGATTGCAGTGCGCCCCTGTGGAAGCGGCACGAGATCCCATGTCCAAATGTGGCAAAGGAAATGCATTTTAGAGCCACAAGCCTCTTTCCACTTAACTTCGTCGCTGGATTCCATTGCAGACTTGAATGTCGAAGGTAAATCACCCACTGAATTCACGAAGTAGGAAGCGTCGACAAAGTGACTGGTATCAGCCGTCGCAGACATCTCGGCCATGGTAAGGTACCGAGATCGGTGTTTTGACTCAGGAGCGTTGGCTAGGGCCTTTAATGACTGTGTGCAATGGTGTCTCTTACCACCGGGATCATTGACGCCATCTGTCGGAGCCTCGTCAGTGTCCATTTTGCTAGCGTCATGAGAAGAGTAGTCCTTCATAAACAAACCCTCATCTTCCATGAAAGCGTAATCTTCGACGATGGCTTCATCTTGCACATATTCGCGTCTCCTACTGTCGAAAACGTATTCAAGAACTGCGCGTCGCGACTGACCAGCACACGACGACCCTTGATATCCTCGAAACGATAAGCCTTTTCATGGTCGGAGTATCCAATGAACCGAGAGTGAATCGATCTTGTATCGAGCTTGGACCGCTTTGACTTGGGCACGTGCACGTATGCATGGCCCCCGAAAACTTTCAAGTTTGCAAGTGTGGGTTTATTACCACTCCATACTTAATTAGAGACTTAGCATGACTCGTATAACGAGTCGGACAGCGAAGACGTAGAAAGATCGCAGTCATGACTGCCTCACCCCAACACGACTTGGAGAACGCAGCATGTTCCATCATGCAACGAGCGCATTCCACCAAAGTCCTATCTATCCTCTCGGCGACACCGTTGAGTTGAGGCGTGTAAGGCGGCGAAAATTTCTTCGTAATACCACGGTTTGCACAGAACTTTGACACGGTAATTGATATGTACTCGCCACCATTATCGCTTCGAAGTGCCTTCACACGCTTGCCAGTTTGAGTTTCCGCCATCGCGATGAATTGAGCGAACTTGGTCGCTACTTCAAACTTTTTTGAAGCAGATACACCACACAGTAGTGTGAGTATACGTCAATAAATGTCACTAAAAACCGTTTGCCACTGAAGGTAGGAGTTTCCATGGGGCCACACACATCGCTGTGAATGACCTCGAGCAACATGCTGGCGCGGTTGGGGGACTCACGCATATAGCTCACACGTGTTTGATTGCCGAGGCCACACCCATCACAAAACTTCCACTTCTGCACCGACGTCATGTTCATTCCGCTGCCATAATTTTTCTTGACGATGGCATCTGAACCGTCATGTCCGATTTGGCCAAGTCGAAGATGCCAAGGGTACGAAGTGTTATCTTCTTTGCAGCTTGTCGGACCTGCCACATTGACCTTATCGGGAATCTCCGGTGTCATGCAAAGATTGTTCAATCCCTTCCCTTTAAGGGCACCAAGTTTCCACTTGAACCCCTTCGTGTACGCGTAGAAACCATCGACTTCAAAAGCGACAGGCCCAACGTCCGTGATAAATCTCCCAAATGAAATCAGGTTTCGAGATAGATTTGGAATATGCCACACATTAGTAAGCACACCCTGCTTGACTTCTTGACGAGTCCTCATCGGTATGACAATGTCACCTCTTTCAATGGCTTGTACAACACCATCATCAGCAAGGTGTACATCTACTGGGACGAATTCCTTGTAGTTCCTCATGAACTATTTCGAAGTTGTCATGTGCTGCGTCGAACCCGTGTCAACCAGCCACATCTTACTAGACTTGGATTTTCCACCGTCGACCGAGAAAAGGTAATCGCCAAGCTCCTCTTCTTGTGCGATGTTTGCACGCTTAAATTTCTGTCGCTTAGCGCTTTCTTGAATGCACGAGGAGCATTCGTCAATCCAATGTCCTTGCTTTCCACAATTATGGCACGCACCGGTCTTCTTAATCGGTCAAATCTTGCGCTTGCTGTCCCTTGACATCAAAACTTAAGCTTGACCGTGCGCGGCTCCATCGATTCCGCAACCTTGCTCCCTGCGCTTCATGTCTTCATGCATTAGCCGAGACGTCACCAATTTCCACGACAGCGAATCGGCTCTTGACTCCAAAGCTGTTATTAGGAATTGGTAAGACTCGCTAAGACTGGCCAGAAGCGTGATGACCAAATCTTTCTCGCTGATTGGAGCGCCGACTGCGTCAAGTTGCTCCGCCAGGGTCTTTAGTTTGTTGACGTGCTCCAGCACGTCATCACAATATCCAATCATTGTTGTGAAGACACGGCGACAAAGAAAGAGCTTATTGGCCTAGCTCTTCTTCTTGTAGTGTCCTTCCAGACGTGACCATGCATCATACGCGTCCTTCGCCGAGCGAATCAGTGGCAACTGTGAGTCTCTCATCGCAAGACAGATAATCGCCAGCGCTTTCCGCATATTTTGCTTGAATGTTGCTTGGTCCAAAGAATTTTGCAGTACTCGAGCTTGACCTCCCCACTCACGACGTCACAAAGGTCTCGCTCCTCCAGCACCATTTGCATCTTAAACTTCCACACATAAAAGTTTGTTCCGGAGAACTTATTGATCCGAGCGGCGGCGTACGGAGACGAGTCCATGACGAATGCGTGATCAAGGTCTTGGGCAGAGTATACGAAGCTTGGGCTCATAATATAAAGGAAATGATCGAAGTCCTGCAAAATTCACAGTGTATATATTTAGGTCCTTGGTTCACAACCTCCTGTTGCTACTGTAAGCCTACTGGATTCTCTCTGTCTCTACGTTAGTAATCTTCTAGTCGCGCATTACTAATCGTATAGTCGTACGTATCTAATGCAGACAGTATGTTTCTAACAAACAGTGAAACGTAATAAACATGGGGGACGTCACTGTCTGGCAGGACAGTGCTGGTGTGTTAGGCGATGCGAGCGTCGTCCTTGAACAGACTACTAAGTGCTACCAGGCGTAACGAGGAACTGGTGACAACGTACTGGTTGACCAGCACGGAGCTCACTTCCACTGAAAACAGTGATAGTCAGTGCCCTGCTTAGTGTTGCCCCAACACAGAGGAAGAAAAGGAGACTAAGTGAACACTCTAGTCTCGGGTAAAAGTAAAACTGTAATTTGATACAATTAAGTCTTTTCAATCTTATGCTTATGTTTGTCCTGACTTAATTATACTAATGTAACTATTTGTATGATGACGTCTACTCACCACCCATTGCGCGCGTCTAGCAGCGATTGGTGGGTTGATATCATCACGATATCAACCGATGAGTAGACCCTTCGGTCATCTTCAACAATAGCATCATGCTCTGTGATATTGTTAAAATAACATTCAACGTAATATTATTCATTGTCAATTTAGCCTTAGTGACAATATTATGTAACGGGCTGCCCCGTTACATCACCCCCGGCAAAGATAAACGAAATCGGGCGGCGCAAAATTTGAGCGAGCGATAGATTTGTAACAAAAGCCGAAGGCAGCCGATCCGACCTATGATACGTGAAACAGTAGATCTTAAGCGGCGTTGTCGGGTAGTCTATGCTGAAGCTTTACATCAACTTGAGCAACTTTAAAGACGAGACGAATCTTGAAATATTAAGCTGTTCCGCAAAAAGAAATAAGGGTCTTCCGCAAAGTCGTAATAATATTCATCGCTACAGGTCATATTTTGGGCCTTGAGCTAAGCGATTTCCCATGGTCGCTGATGGTCCATTGAATTGTACAGACGCTGAATGAAAACAAATACTATGGCAAATAATTGAAATTTACATCGACAATTGTCGTTTCCCTAAAAGCAAAAGCAACCGTTGAGATACACAGCAAATCAAATCGAAGCGACAAATTGGCATGCTCGAGTCAATAGAATGGCATATTTGCATTGGTATATGACTCCAATGACAATTGTCATTCGGGCGTGGAGAAGATCCGGGTGCGTGACAGAAAATTTAAAGAGTGCTGAAATTTTTTGTGTCGCTTATCGATGATATTTATGTACAACTATTTTATGTACAACGGTCTCAGATCTGGAATTAGGAGCGACTAGAAAAGGGCCTCGATAGGTCTGTCATATTTAGTACTCTAAGATGACGATATGTGGTGATTGAACAACATTGGATGTTCTATCAGAAAGCGAAGGTGACTTTAGTGTATTAGTTAGTCCAATTTTTTGCCAAACAGCCTCAACGCACTCTATTTAACATTAGCCGAGTTAAGTTGGCGATACGGGCTGGTGCGTTAGGATAAGTCCCTCGCGCAATTCGCCCCTTCAGGCTTCTGTTGCGGCTTTTGATTTATTTCTTCCTTAAAACTAATCCCCTAGAAGCCTGCCGGAGCTCAGCAGTCTTTAAACCTCTCTCTTCCTGTGACTTCACACCAACGGGTGAAAGCCAACGCAGTACGCGCATTTACAGGTCACATAGCGCAGTGTACGCACGACTAGAAGATTTTCGGTGCCCTCGGCTGAGGACCACCGGATCGTCGCTCAGACAAGTATTTGTAAAACGGGGCCTTCTTCGAGGCCCACCGGGTCGTCCTTGACGAGACTCACAACGGTATCTATTACTAAGGTTTACCGAATCGTCGACGACGAGACTATTTCTTTAGCTGATAGCGAGCGCTGCCCAACTCGGACCTTCCTTTACGCTTGGCGCTACCGGTCGATACCTCTTCAAGCATGCCTATCGAGGCTCGATGGCAGTCATAATCCAGCTACACAGGAACTTACTTTAAGCGTACGCGTATTTTGGACTTGGAAAATTATGCACTGTATTATTTAATCTCTTTTACTATATCGCAGAGCCAGTTAACATATATATGTCCTTCCCTATATCTTTTACAAAAAGTGATGGATCAGTCGTCCGATCTTCTCTCATTATGCACAGGAAACGGAGTCACCGACACGTAGTCGCCGACACTTGGATCGGCGACACTGGAGTGGCCGGCACTCGATTCGTCGACATTGGTTCGCTTAACCCTACCCTGCTACGAGGGTATAGATAAATACACCACCACAACTGCTTTAGTTACGATACGAACCTAACGGGCGATTGTCTCGACCATTCTCTCGTCGCCACTTTTGTTTGTCATCCCGGATCGTTCTTGCTGTACCATGGTACAAACTGCCATGATGATGCTATCTTTCCTTAATGTCGCGGTTGATGACTTGTGCTCTGCTCAATGTTATGATCTCTGTTGTATTTTTTAATCTGTCGACGACCCTCCGTCGAAGACAATGGGACACGGCTTGGATGTGATCCGCCGTCGTCAACCACGCTTGCTTCGTCCACTCCTTCGGTAGTCGATGGGACAACGCCCAACCTGAACTCATCTGCACCGTCAACTACGTCCGTGGGTGAGCCGTTGTCTAGCTTGGACGATGTGCTGCAAGCTTCGTCGAACAGGATTTAGGTGATTCTTTTGTTTTTAACATCGTCCCTACCGACCCTGTTCAGGACGTTTCTTCGATTGAACAAAGATATGGATCATCGTTGGATACACTGGATCACCGTCGTCTTAACTCGAGCAATGACAATCGCAAGCGGCATCGCGAAGTTGATTTCATTCGGGCGATCGTGACCTCGATGTCTCCTCGCCCACTTCTCGACACGTCGTTGTGACAATCAATTCTTCGAGTTCGCACGCTAGATCATTTAAATTCGTTCAGGACCGCTGACGTTGCTCCTGTCATCGACCGCTCCGCGGATATCGCGGCCCTGTGCGTAGATAATTCCCAGTACCACCGAGATAATGCATCCCCCCGTCGGCGGATGCAAGCTCCGTCTCGGACTCGGTGGACTTGCAGCACTGCTAGTCGACGACTGAGAAGGAGTCGTAGCCATGTAAGTCCACCGCTTTCAAAACTGTCGAGCTAATTGACTCGCTGCAAAAGTCGATATACTCTCTAGAGTCTTCCACACATCAGATGGCTACGCATCGGGACAATCGTCTTGCTTCGGCCGAGAATTTGATTGCTGACCTGTTTGCTGGCACAGCGGCCCGTCATAGCATGATCGATTAACTTACGCGAGACCTCTCCAATGCTGAATATCGTCACACTACTGTCCAAGGCGTTGCAGCTAGTTCCTTCCGTCTGATCCAGGAAGAGAAGATGGCTCTGTACAACAGGGATGAACGTGACCTTTAGGTTATGCGAAACATCATCAGAAGTGAGCAAAAGGTCATCCGAAAGCAAAATGTTCCGTTTTGTCGTGACAATATGCAGTGTACGCTGGATACGAACATTGCGGTGGCTGCATAGGCTGGTGTGGAAGTTCCTGGTTTTAAAAACCTCGGGATTGGACATAAACTCGCGGTTATGTCGGCTTCTAGCTACTCGCTTACCCGACGTCATTTCATTCAATGGGTCGTCAACATTCAGAACATTGTTTTGCGGCTCGAGCTTTCGTCTGTTGCTCTCATCACTCCAGCGTTGGCTCGGACTACTATGGTGGATCCGCCTCATCCTGCCGCTTCCCTGACATCTTTACGACGCTCGTCTTCCCGGTCTGGCCGACGGACTTTATCGTTTTCATTTTCTTCCGTGGCTCCCGTGTCTTCGACTTCTTCGTCGTGAACTACAGTGAATGTCGGCGAAGCGTCTTCGTCGTCGACTGATGTAGCGGTCGGTGAGCTGTCCTCATCGATGGTATCTTCTCTGGATTCTTTTTGCGACGATAGACCGCGATTAATTCTGCGTTGGATTCCAGTGTAGGTACGGATCCAGATACGTATTCCAGGTCGTCTTGGTCATCGACGGCTAGGTCGGTTTCGGCGGGTGCCACTGCATCGTCGCACCAATTGACGTCTATTGAAGCCGACGAATCGTTAATCCATGGACTTATTAATCCGTCTCTGAATGATCCGAATCCCTTGGTTGCATCATCACTTTCACCCAATGAGATATCTCATGGTTCTTATTCTACTTCACTGACAACTGTGCTTTCCGCTGTGACGTTCATTGCTATGCCTGAGCTGTTGAACCTCGCTGGAGAGCGTAATACATCAACCACTTCGAAGTCTCAGCGTCTGGAGCTAGCAGTGGCGAAAAGTTCTCCAATAAAATAGTCTACTGCTCCAGCTCTCACCCGACCCGCGTCACCATTGGTGCTTCCACCGACCAAGTCACGTCGAAAGGTTATGCAAGTCCGCTCTTTAGTCATTAAGCGTTCAATCACGTCTCCCACGATAGACAAGGCATTCAACGCTTCCGCATGATCGAATAAATTCAAGGTGACTGGTACACCCGCTGCTCCATCCACATCAACTTCCAGAATGGAAATTAACCATTATCTCGCATTTGTATCCGTATCCTTACCCGTGGTTGCTTCTGTATCGCCGTTCCAAGTCCAAGCAGCCTTATGTCCTGGTTTGTCGGTCCTCGGCGCGACCACTATATCGAGCAAAGCCACATCTGACTTGGTGTCGTCGACGTCGCCGGCCGCCGTGGTTGGCTCTTCTGGTGCGTCTCCTGTCGTCCCCACCAGCCGATCGGATGCCAAGTCGTCAGCGAAAAGGATAGATGTCGTACTTCCGTCACCCGATCCAGTTCCTTTTACAACCTCCGTAGCGGACGCCCCTGCTGTCTCTTCTAGCGCGTCTTTAATTAGCCCGTCGAAAGTAAGACAAACGCTCTCATCACACCATCGACTCCGTCTGTTAGTATCAATGCTGTCAGATCTTTAGCCGCTTCCAACGGGGGACAAATACGGATTCTCTGAACCAGCATCAACGGATTCAGCGGTCCAGAGTTAGCCTCAGCAAAACGTCTGGAACTAGAGTTTCGGCTACTTCATCGTCGAAGTCACCTAATTTATTGCCATCATCTGATAGCAGATCCAAGTCCTCATCATTACCGAAATCGACTGCTGTTGATTTACCTAGACCATAAGCGGTTACATGCTCTCTTCTGCGTGATCGTGCGGGTCAAGTGATCGTTCGGCATTCATGTCGACTCCTGCCATGCGGGAAAGTCAAAATATTACCTTATTCCATAGCGGGTTATCTTGATTCTGGTTGCGCATCACGTCAACTCATTACCCTATCAAACTTGGCTTTTGGATGGAAGGCGTTTGTTGCTCCCACTCCTTCACACTCGCAGGGCGCCTCGCGCTGACTTGCATGATTTGTCGCATCCGTTGTCAGCGCACTATGGGGTAGTCTATATAAAAATCTGTATTTAATTGTAAGTCCAAGCTCGGTTAAGCTCAAACTCGTCTCAACCGACCTCCCCGTTTTTCTCGTTCCAATTCTTCTCTGAAATTAGTGGCTGACGCGTGGGTCAAATTTCGTAGAGATAATCTTGATCTAGCGCCGTTTTCCGGTGACAATGCTCGCTAAATTTGTTTTTTGACTTTGTGAAGCTTACGCATTGAATATAGCAGTCGAGTTTCCTCATGGTGTGTGAACCCTGATGAAAACCATTCTCGCTCAACTGAAGACTTGTCCCAAATTTTAAGCGCTTGGGTTGAGAATGCTGCCGCTCGCAAACGTCTTGAGGATTTTCTGCGGAAGGTCGCGAAAACTTAAGCAGTGCCTCGCAAGATGCGCCGTCTGCGAAGTATTCTCTTGGACACTCACCCTTGCTTGACCCCGAGCTTCATCTGAGATGTCAGTGCCGGTGTACTGATCATGACTAATCGTGGGTGCCACAGGGTGTCGACCGAAATAAAAAGATTGTGGTGATTATCCAAGCTGAACAGTGGTGTGTTTGGTGGTTGACTCGCCCATTGGAGCACCTATACAAGTCGTGTTTCTGTTCTTGCAATCCGGGGTTCCCGGTATTCGTTCCAGTCGGTGCGTCTAAAAATGACGTGAAAACACTCATCGTCGAGGATGTCGACGCAGTCGAAGCTTTCTCCTGATCGTCGATCCCTCTGCTCTCGAGACCGGAAATCACTATGATATAAAGATTTTTGTATACGCTTCCGGCTGTGTCTCTACACAGTTTACCGGTAATTACAGCTCGTTAATCGCTGGCATTATGCATCTCTGTTTTGGCTTCATTTCTGAGTCTCTTGAATCAATTTATCTTTGTCATTATGCATCAATACATCTTGATGCAGTATTTCACTTCTCTTTCTGCCTACTTATATTCATAGAATGAGAGTACGCGTAGTGCCAGTCATTATACCTTTCGTCTGCGACTTGCACCATTGGCAGACGCTATTCCTTTTTCTTCCGCCTCAAGTAGTCGAACGATAAACCTCCAAATGGCAAGTTCATTATTATTTACACGTAGCATCATCGTATTACACCTAGTTGACTTAGAACATCCGCTGGATTTGTAAGTGGTCGTCGACCTTGACGTGTCATCTTCGAGTATGCCTTAGACCTCGTTCCGACCGCAAAACTCGCCGGGCATCCAGTTATCTTCCGGCAGTAAATCTTCGTCAACGTCAAGTCGATCCGTCTTCCCAATTCCATGCACCAACTTCGCTTTTAGACGTTCTCGTTGTCCTGTCACCCTTCTATAGCGCGATAAGTCAAACACTGGGTATAACCGATATTTATTTACTTATATCTGGCAACTCCAGCTTAAACGCGAATTTTTCAATCTGTTTATTAACTTGGAAAGGACCATGTCACCTAATTGCTAGCATCTTTATTTGTCCAGAATTCATTCGTTCCATGAAAAGCCACATTGGGTCTTCTTTATTAATCGCTGCATTTGACGTCCTCATTGTCGTCGTGCTTTGCACTCCGTTGTCACCCGTTCGAGTAGCTTGATCTCCTGGCGCCTCATCCTCTTGCTCCGTAACCTGTTCATTGTTCGTTGACTCTGTTCGTCGCTCACTTTTAACTCAGTATCTCGTTATGTTCACGCGCCCTTATTGTCTTATCTCTCACTTGGTTATTATTTGTTTGTCGTAGTGCTACTCCTCGCTGCCTGTTAGACTCGTGACGCCAGAGGACTAAATTCGTCAAATTCATTATTCTACTTGCCCTCGGCCTTCTGAGTCTCATTAACTCTGTTATTGCCTTTAATGTTGTGTGGGCATCCCAAATGTGTACAAAGTTGAAAGGCGTCTCGTTTCTCGTTGAATGTGTTAAGTTGCCATTGACGTGAATTAATGTTTGCGCGATGTCGGCCCAATCTGCTTGTAGTGTATCTTCCACATACACCTAGCCGTCTGTGTCACACTCCGTTCTTGTAACCCGTTTGCTTGTGGACGATAACTGAGAGTGGCTCCTGCCTTAGCTTGCATCGTTTCAGTAAAATTTGAGAGAATCGCTCATAAACATGAACTTTGTCCTGAAGAATGAATTTGGGACCACTCAAATAACGGTATGTATTCTCTTCGGATATTTTCGCCACCTTCAGTGCCGAAGTATTCTTCATGGCTTTTGATATCACAAATACAGTTAAATGATCTTGGAACAGCATCAGCGCCGTAATTATGCGTCGGGTATTTGGGAGTGGTACGGCGAAGTCCATTGACACCACTTAAACGGTTGAACGGAAAATGAATTCCCGGAGACGATCCCTTAAATTTTTAATTGATCTTGCTTGATATGCGATCCTCACAAGCTTGCACATGTATAGCTATATCTGCATATAACCCAGCTCCGTAATAATCAATCTTGAATATGTAATATACCTGCACAACTCTTTGGTGACCGCCTTCTATCAAATCATGACAAAATAACAGGATTTCGTCGACTAGTGTCGCTATAATGAAAAGTCGCAGTATGGTGTCGTCCTCTTGTGACTATCGTATATCTCGGCGTCGTACCTCGTCGTAGAGCATCCCATCCTGATTCAGCTCGAAATAATCAGCGATCTTCTTAACATCACTAGATTGAAAATGTAGTAATTTGTCGAATTCGTCGCGAAGATACTCCTTGAGATTTGCCCGCTTCACATTATAATCTTGTGAGGTCGTTATCCGTTATCTACGTTCATTTTGAACAGTGGTTGGGTCAATTTCGGACGCATTGGATGATGCTCGAGGCTCAGGATTCGATTGCGTCACTGAGTGTCGAACACACTTCTCGTTTCCTATTTTTCTCACGATTCTTCATTTCTCTCTTTTGGCAGTCCATTACTCAGCTGGTCAGTACATCGAAGTTGACGTGCTGTACTCTGTGTGGTCACTGAAACTGCTAGTATTGCTAAGCTGACCTTAATCGATTTACAGTCTGCAACCAACTATTCCTGCATTCGAATTAACTTCCAGAGCTCCTCATAGTGCTCTTCACTTGAGAGTGAATTCTTTGTTTTGGCTTTCAGTGCTTCCGTGGTCAAAATGTCCGCGGCAGTATTGTAACAGCAAATAATGTGTAAGTATCGTACGGACTTAAATCTATGAAGTAACTTAAGATGACGTGCCATTTCTGCTTGCAGTGCGCTGTGTTTGCACGCGATCACTCCTATGGCTTGCTGAATTGCTAGCCTCGAGTCCCCCACGGTGACGAGATCACTTATTTGGTGATCCAATGATCCTTGAGCTCCTCGGATAACTCCGGAGTATTAAGCCGAATTTACTGTGGTCGACGGAAGGTACTCCCTCGCAGCCATAACTACCGACCACTCGGGATGTCTACACAATATCCACGCACAACTTCTAGATCCGCTATGATTTGCCGTCTTTGATGAGCCGTCGAAATACATGACGAACCCACTACATTCTGACAAAACTCGTGCATATAAAGCTCCTGGTAGAGGCGGACTATTGATCCATGAGTGTGGCATGGGGCAATGTGGGCCAACGATTCGTCGAGTACTACTATCGGCGTGACGGGCGACTGGACTAGCTACATAAGATTGACATCGCGCACGCCGACTCTTTCAAGTTTTAAACGATAGGGTAAAAAAGTACGGCGAAGCCGACTGCAGGACCATGTAACGATTTGGACGTGAAGATCCACTCCAATGTTGAGTATTTCGTGTATACGTAGATTGATTTTCCCACATGCAGCGTATGAGCGACCTTTAATAGTTGCAAAATTTATTGTACCTCGCATTCTGCCGAGTATTTATTCTTCTCATTCTATTTGATCACCCGGTCGCAAAATCGCTTTGGGTGCAGTTTGTGGTCCTAAAATTGCATTTAAGCACAACGAAATGCCGACTCGTTTTTCAAAGGTCATCCCGTGAACAACCAAGTGTTGACTAAAAAAGACGGCATGATGGGCGCTTTATAAATCGATTGATTAAGCAGCAAAAATGAGTTGTGATTTGTCATTCGAGCAGGTGACCCTAGGGAATCGTCCTCCTTCTGTTGGTAAAGGACATCCCCATAGATATCTGTATTCTGAATGGAACGGCTAAATTAGTTGAGGGATTTAAGGGATACATGCATGCCTGTATTCGAAGTCGGATAGGAAAGCTCAGTAATAGCTGCCAGCTTCTCTGAAAAAGCTGCGATCTTTTGCGCGTTTAACTTATGCGAGAGATAGTAAACCTGCGGTTGAACAAAAATCGTCTTAGTACAACCCACGCTTATTCGATAATCTGTGAATCGTTCTTTTAATTGATTAATTGTTGCTAAGCAGTCATAGAACCTCCGCCCGCCACTACAACTATCATCGACGAACGAACAACGCTTGAAAATCAGCGCAATTCTCAATTTGTCGGACTGACCTGTTGAAAACATGTCGTTCTCAGGGTCGTTGGCCATTTGTTGTACTTATTAAGGCCTTGTGTTGATGCAGCATTCTGATTCGAACTTAGTGACGGAGTTCTTGTGTCGGACGCACGGTTGCAAATCTGGAGAAATCATCGATTGTCTGTTCACTGCTTATTTCTCCACATTTCGCACCTTCTTCGAAAACTTTTCTTTAGCCTTCTATAGGTTAAACCTATCCCATAAGGCTTTGTCAACCAATCGCTTATAGATAATCGGAGCGTTCTTAAACCCAAATTGCATCCGCAACCATTCAAAATGCCGCAAAGAGCACATGAAAGCCGAAATGTGTATCGATCTATTCGTCATCATTATCGCCCAGAACGCACTAGCAGCGGCTTAAGAGCAAGCCCATTGATAGCCTTCCAGTCTCGTAAGCAGATCGTCTACCAGAAGCATCGCACATTCCATGACCACCGCCAAATCATCGACCATCTTGTAGTCAAAACACAAACGTATGTCCACGCCATTTTTCTTATGAACAATTACAATCGGTGAGGCCCACGGACTCTGTTAGATCGAAATGAGCGCTGCCGTAAATAAATTTCATTAGTAATTCATACAGCGTTGTCAGGTATCGACGCGGTACACGTCGATCACGTTATTGAATATGATCGTGTTTGTTTACATCGGTGTCGAAATCACTCCGTACGCTAAGGGTTGTAGCGCAATTATACTTAAAATTATTTTGTACTCATCATGTTTGTGCAATACACCAATCAACTTGGCTTGTTGTTTTTGATAATAAGACGATGATACGACATTTTCCGCGCCATTGACCAACTTTGTTGGGGTCAATTTATTGAGATCCAGCAGAAGGGCAAGCTCGCGGGAGCATCCACCATGTGTTCTTCCGTAGGTATATGTTCAAATGGAGGTTGTATATATGGCGCAGTCGATAACTCCTCATCCATTTAGTTCACGCTCGACTCTTCTAGGACACACACAAAATGTTGTCGAATTTGTCGACGGAGATTCTCTCTCTATTACGTGACTCTGTATCTGGTGCAGATGATTTGACAACTCGAGTTCGTTTTTTACCTTGATCGCCCGACTTATCATCTGAACGGTGAAGTGACCCCTTGAGCAATGACGAGTCATCGTCAACTCAATGCACGTTGTCTTGTTTGCCACCGAGTAAATTAAATTCTCGCTGATGCTTCCGTCGTCATTTTTTAAATACGTGGCAGATTTTGGATGATGATCAGTGAGCCAATCATTACACATGTTCACTTCGCTCCTAGTCAGCTCCGTGGGAACACTTTGAGCGTGTCACCTCCTCACAAGGTCGTCAATTTCCAAGTCACGCCCGTCCTTTTTTATCGGATCTTGTTTACCCATAGTCCCTATATCTCGACGGAAAATGGCACGCGCTAGTGTGTAATTTGATCTTTCTTCAACCGGTGGTTGTCGGGGCAATTGCTCCTCATACAAACGGTCACCTTCTGCAACAATTCTTTGTCCAAGACATGTCCGTATGCTAGATCTTGCCAAACTCTGTATTTCAACGAATTCACGTGTACATATTCTACATCTCGTGGTAGCGTGCCGTGTGGCATCCACACGATGATCGGGAAATGTACCGGACATATTATTACCTGTGGTGCAATATTGGTGGATCTTACCGTCGTCGTTTTCTCTTCCTGTCGTATATATCCGTATGGGTAGAGGCGCATGTAATAGACGAATCCACAATTCGTGCGCTTATCCAGTTAATTATTGACGATGCAGATGGAACAACTCAGATACTCGTTGATCAAAGCTTATGGTATCTCTGGGTCTCTTGTGTATTCTATTTTCCACTCATGTTCGTCAACCTCTTTTGCCGACTTGAGCAGTGATACAAATGATTAATTGGGTAACCTGGACGTTGAAGAAAGAGATCCGGACAAACCTCAACTGATATCATTAAATTTGTTCCAAGTATTAGATCTCTACCGCGTGATGTGGCATGATATATTCTACAAATTATTAGACCACCTTCCACCCATGGATTATCTTGACTGTAAGTCGTGGCGTCGTTCTTACCTGTGACTTCCCGATTACTTGTACATATTTTTCTTTTCCGTACTCATTCGACCTTTTGGCTTAAGTTTTCGTGCGAACGACTCACTGATCACGGTGATTTTATCTCCAATGTGAACCAGTATCTTAGTCCGTTCATTAGTTACTGGTCCCACATTAAAAGTTCTCATTCTCACTCTGCAATTAAACTTCCTGGACGACCACCATTCATGTCGTCCCCGTGTAACACCTTCAGTGGCTTCCCCGATTACATCTTGATTTGAGGGTCCATCTGAGCCATCACTCTTTCTTCATCAACGCTTTAGTCTGTGGTGGACGGCTCCAGTTGATCTTCCATTCTTTTTACATGTTTATATACTTCACCACCGGCATTCTTAAGTTTTAAATAAAAGGGAACACGTAGTTCGCGTCGACTGCTGGTTTCACTGACTGTGACAGCCTGTTGTTTCCTGACCCAGTAAAAGTTGGCGAGCCGCCTAGTTCAAATGCCCTGGCGAATAGATGTGTTCAGTTCTTCTGGCACAGTTGTTCGATCAACCGATGACTCGATAACTTTGTTAGTCTTTCGAACTCGGTGAACAATTCGCATCTACCGGCGTCATGCACTTGTTTGAATAACTTGCAACGGCGTCTGCAAAAGTGAGCTTCGTGGCCTGCGGCCCCACACGCACCGCCGGGACCCCGGAGTCGGCGTTCTTTTGAGTGGTCCTTTCGGTGCCGCTGGTTTACCTAATAACGTTGATCGACCCGTAAACTATGAACAGCTGGTGCTCCCGACCGACTCATAGCGATGGGACCTTATCATACTTAATCGCTGCGTTCCGTAGGTAACGTCGCCCTTTTTAACTCTCTACCCACTTCCATATAATTGGTGTCAGGGTCCGAATCGTATTGATTTAAGTAGTCGTGGTCACTTTCTTAATCTTGCGACTCGTACTGATCAGTATATTGTCGGAGTCTCAATTCTTCAATTACAGCCCGTAAATCGTATCTTGGATCAGACGCGAGGGTAAAAAGGCGCCTGTTATCACGCTCGTATCGCCCTGTCCGGCCTTCGCGCCGTGATTGTCTGTCTCTATTGACGAGTCGGTGTTTGTCACGTCATTCCCGGTGATCAAATCCGAAATCATCGCGCGTCTTTCTCAATGATTTAATCGGTGATGATCGATCCTGTCATCTCGTCGGCTCATCGATGGACTAACACTGTCATTCCGAATGTCTCCGTGGTTATTGACTCGGAACTCGTTTCTGTGGGAATCGGACATTCGATTGCTGCTCATTCTGTAACATTGCTTCTAGCGTTTTTCGCCTAGCAACCGGCCACTGATGACCTGTTTCACTCGATGCATATCTCCCAGTCGTTGCGGGTAGATGAACTCCATTAAGTCATCTTCTCCACCAGTCAGCAAGAAGTGCTCCACACGATCTTATGACTCGGCCCCGCCCTTCTCGTATTGAATATACGCTGCTTGTGCACATTCATTCAATCGGAGGAGAAATTTGCACACATGTTCCGATTTCTGGCGGTTAGCCGAGTATAATCAGGACCTGGCCGACTGATCGTACTTCGAGCAGTAGTACACCAAAAACGGTTTACTGAGCAACTTCCATGTTCTCTGCGTTTTCTTCGACAACTGTCGGTACCAAATCTTGTCTGCCTTCCCCAGACTCAGCGAGAATGAATCACATCAATCGTTCTGAGATGTGCACTTTCCTTTCATCTCGTAGGTGAACGTCTTGATCTACTCGAAACCTCCGTCGGATCAATATCGTCTTCCTTTAAACTTGGCAATTTTCTTCAACGGTGCATGCGTCCGTATTTCGAGTACTTGTCCTCGTTCACTCACATATCCTTTAGCTCTCTAACAACGATTGCAGTAGTTTGTCAAATACCTCCACGTTGTTGTCCAGTCCAATCGTCGTCATCGTCTTCGTCATCGTCGTCGCCGTAGGGTCCCCGTCTATCTTCTCCCTTCGCGTGCGAGATCTTCTTTCTTGTCGAGGGGATGACATTGGCGTCTCCATGTAGAAGTTTTCGTGTAAGGCGATCCCTTTACTAGAGAGTATTCCTCGGGGAAAATTTCTCCTTTCTCACCTCCTTAAGCGTTCCAGTACGCTTCAGTCGCACTGGATCTTGTCTTTGGCCCATTAATCGCTGGTATCGGTGCGTTCTCTTTCATTGAATAGAATTCTTTATACAGCTGCTGCATTGTAAGGCTGACGCTCGGAATCGCGTCAATACCGAATGAGTCTATGAGCTTGGCTCTCCATTTCTTCATCTCTTTGTCCACCACCCGCGGGTTAAAGACTGTCTCAGCGAGTTTGGTTCTAGCGACGCTTTGCAATCATATCCCGTCGCTCGAAAGAGGTAGGTCGTGTACGCCGAGAGTGCCTCCATGCTCGAAACGGTGCAGGTCATGTTCAACATGGTTCTGAGTTCCCACCATTTCGCTTGAGTAGATCGTTCAATGTCGAAATGCTTGATCCACCTGCTCTTCTTCATCTGTTCATCCATTCGATGAAGGATCCGGTTCGCCTGAGAAGTAGAGATCATCCTAAGGGTCTTATAGATGGCCGATTGAAGCTCAGCTACCACCAACCTCATCTCGTCGTCATCTCCTTTTCCTTGCTCAGCTTGCACAAAGTCTCTCACTTCTTGTGTATGCCTCTCCTTCATTGCCCGTTCGCGACTCACATCTCCCGCGTGCAGAATTCGATTTTCTATCTTCTCCAAGTACCCCTTAATGTCGGACTCGTCACTTGAATCTTGATCTTCCTCCACATGGTTCCTCCTTCGAACTCGTCGAATCAGGTTCTCGTTTTACTTCCGCCTTCACTATGATGTCGTTCTTTATTGCCTGGGTTGACCCAGCGCGCGACGATCTCACAGCGGACGCTGCGATCCATCAGCTCGCTATTTTCGATTAGTGACCATTTCGCTCGAAGTTGATTGTTTGGTACCGGCTAAAGAATTACACATTCTGAATTCCCGGGTCGCGACACCTGTTGTGGCATAGTAGTAAGTCAAATTAGTCATACAACAGCCTCAATGCACAAACACAAGAATGGCCGAGCGTAGTCAGCGCACGGGATAGTACATGAGGGTAAGCCCCTCGCGCAATTCTCCCCTTCAAGATTAAGTTGCGGCTATCGCCTTACCGATTCCTTACAACCTCTTCCTCCGAAACTCTGCCTGAGCTCAGCACCTTCTAACCCTTTCAAATTCTGTGACTTCACACCAATGGATGGAAGCCGACGCTCACGCGCATTTATAGGTTACATAGCGCAGTGTACGCCCGACTAGAAGATTTTCGGTGCCCTCGGCTGAGGACCACCGGATCGTCGCTCTAATGTGAAAACGGGGCCTTTTTTGAGCCCCCCGGGTCGTCGTTGACGAGACTCACAACGGTAGTTTACTAAGGTTTAACGAATCGTCGACGACGAGACTCTTTCTTTTGCTGGTAGCGAGCGCTGCCCGACTCGGACCTTCCTTAACTCTTGGCGCAGCCAGTCGATACCTCTTCAAGCATGCCTCTCGAGATTCGATGGCAGTCATAATCCAGACCACACAGAAACTTACTTTAAGCGTACGCGTGTTTTGGACTTGGAAAATTATGCACTGTATTATTTAATCTCTTTTACTATATCGCAGAGCCAGTTGACATAGCTCTCTGTCCTTCCCCATATCTTTTACAAAAAGTGATGAATCAGTCGTCCGATCTTCTCTCATTCTGCACAGTAAACGGAGTCGCCGACACGTAGTCGCCGACACTTGATTCGCCGACACTTAAATCGCCGACACGTAGTCGCTTATATTTTCATCGCCAACTTATAATTAGCCGAATCTCGATTCGCCGACATCCGGCTCGCCGACGTTCATTTCCCAACCTCGAATTCGTGGACCACGAATTCTTGGGCCTCTGGTGGTATCACTTGTATAGTGTATTTAAAGAATTTTTTTTAATAATAAGAATGATTGGTGGCTCTCGAGCTGAGTTAAGAGATCGTCGGCTAAGGGCATTGCATAATTTAAGCTGGCCGTGACGGCGTTGACGAAATTATAATCGATGCACAACCGGATGTCAACGCCATTCTTCTTTGTGACAATCACTATGGGCGACGCCCATGGTCTCCGGGTAAACAAAAAAGCCTAGCATTTATCAATCCTTTCAAAAGCTCGTACAACTTCCATAGATGGCGCAATGGAAGCCATCTGGACCGTTTCTAGAAGGGATCATGACCTCGGACGTCGATATCACACACTACCTCATATGCTGGATGTGGAAGAGCGTTACCACTTGTGATCACAATTCTTTCGGGTTCCTGCAAACACTAACCAACTGTGCTCGTCGAGCTTCTGTATGGTCCGTGCATATCACGTTGCCCCTTGTGATCCAATTAATTTGCTGCTGACTCAGTGATACCCTATAACAACGCGATTTCTTGAGTATAAATTAGCAGGATGATGTCGATAGCGAATGATCGAAATCTGATGTGTCGAATCGAATAGGTGTCGATGGGTCATCTGTTCCCGTCGCTTAGACTGCCTTTGCGCACAAAGGAATTGGCGATCGAGGTCGTCCAACTGCGACTTGTTCCCATCTGTCGTCGTTGCACCTCCGTTTTGCAATTCGTGTAGTCGATTGGTGGAAACCATAATGGTATAAACTTGATCGTATTCCGCGCACATATCCTCAAATTGGGCTGAATATTATGGTACGGTACCATCACTATCAGACCGTGCATGTTTCTGAGCATATTTTGCACAAAGAAGTAGTGTTTGCCGAGTGTCTTCCAGCGGCCATTGCGTCGTACATTAACGTGTCGTTCTTTTTTTCATGTGCACGACCCACCTCGTTCTGGGTTGGATCATATTTGTTGTTCTCTACGGGTATGTACACTCCTCCGTCGGATGCATTTTTTCGTTCATTGCAAACTAGATCATCCCGTCGTATAATTTATGTAGGTTGTGTGTAAGCTCTCCGCTCGCCAGCAGGAGGTTGTTGACTCAACTATATCGCATACTGGTGTTGATCTTTTTTGAACAACCTATCGTCCATCACATGTTCAAATACCAACACTGCCAGTCGTGATACCTCGTCGCATTAATTATGATGTATCCATTCGTCTCGAGGTGACACTTCGTGTGCTAGTTGTAGCTAGACCGGGTAGTGCTCTGGATACGACGTACTTCTCGTCGTGACATTCGTCATCCGGACTCTTATTGCCGTACCTTTATAACTGTACAGCACATTCGGCACGAGCGTGGGAAGCCAATAGATCCACAGCTCACGTATTGATTTGATGGGCTGTTTTCGTTGCAGCTGGACTATTCGTAAAGCCGGCTCTCTACATCCAGTGAGCTAGCCGGGCCTTCGGCGATTTCATCTCCGTATGTGATGTCGTCGACTTCTCTTGCCGACCTCAATAAAGTATAGCGATTTCATCTGGAAGTTTGTCCGTCGCGTTAAACAAGTCTAGTCAGAATCCAGCTGGTATCATGGAATCCGTCCCGAGGATGAGATCCACTCTCACATGATGGAGCATAATCCACACTTCAAAGTCATCGACTACTTCCCATCATTAAGTAATCATCAATGTGGTTCGTGACGTGGTGACGACCGTCGACTTTTATTTTCCTTGGACATCAATTTGTTTGCCGTTGAACGGAAGTCGTTGTAAATGTTGTTTACTAGCGAATGATTCGCTAATACCCGAAATGTTGGTGCCTGTATTCAGCAATATCTTACCTCGCTCATCATTGACAGCGCCCATGACTAGCGCTATCATCCTTACTCGTCAATCTAACTTCCTCTCCGACCACCATCCCAATCGTTCTCCTGATAGCAGCTTCAATTTATTCGTTGTCCCCAGCTTAGGACACGACCCTCAATTTTTTCTAATTTTACTATCGATCGGCCTTCACCATCGTCCCAACCATCCCGTTCAATCTTTTATTCTTCACCTCCGCACGCGTCTAGCCGTTGCATATCCCCACCGAAAGCTAATAAAGAGCTCGCTCCCACTGCTGGTTTAGTTAAAACTGGTAGCCAGTTGTTATCCTACTCGTCAGAGTCGTCGAGCCTGCTTGTTTGAATGGATCGACGAGTATATGTCGAAGAGGTCTTCTGGAACAGTCTATTGATCCACCGAGGTCTTGAAGAGCTTGTCCAGCTTATTAAATCGTGCTGACGACTCATACCGACCGGCGTCATGTCCCGGTTTACAGAAATTACACCGTCTTCTGCAAATATGAGCGTTGGGTCCCATGACACCACGGGCTCGCAAGGTCCGTACATGAGACGCATTCGTGATGAGTCTGTGAGTTCTAGTCGGCCCACTTTTCGCGTCGTTCGTACATCTTGTCCGATCTTGGTACCAGTGGTAAGAGGGCTCGAGGATGATCTTGACGGCCGACTAGGTGTCGGATTGACTTATATCTACGTCTGATTCCATCCAGTCCGAGTCAGAGTTTGAACTATAGTCACTCAGTTGTTCTTGTGCACTTCCGTCCCTCGCCAGATCGTACATGTTGGTTCTGCGGCTCACTCTGCGCTCATCGAGAGCCGCTCGCAGAGATCCGTGGATGCTGGTGCAAGGGTGACGCGTCGACTATAGTCATAGTCTCGGTTGTTGTTCCAGCCCAAACGACCATGTCGGTTATCACCGTGATTCATCCGACGATTAATCCGACGATCAGGTCGGCCACTTTGGCGATAGTCGAACCTTGACTCACGTCTTGGTTCATTCTGACAAATAATGTTATCCTCTTTCTTCCGTCGGCTATTTCGTGTCTCTCTCTTATGTCGACTCAGCCTGTGTCCTATATTTACTCGGTCATATTGTTTCTTTCGCTTCTCGCAGAGCAATTAATGCCTGATGATCTTCTCCACGCACTGGATATCATCGATTCATTGCGGATAGATAGGGTACATCAGGTTGTCATCACCGCAGTTGAACAGGAATTAATCGACGTGATCGGAAGCATCCGCACCTCTTTTCTCGTAATAAAATTGCGTCTTCCGTGCAAATCCGTTCAGTTGCAGTAGGAGATTGCACACGTGCTCTTACCTCGACATAGCGGACTGGTCGATCTGCAAGAAGCAATAGTTCATAGAATCTTCGCTGAGCAGTTTCCACTTCCTCTGGGTCTTTTTCGGGAGTTTTCGATACCAAATCTTGGTCGCTTTGCCCAGGCATAGCGAAAAGGGATCGCACCACTCATCTTGCGGCCGGCACGTCACTTTTATCTCTGTAAGTGAACCGTTTGATCCATCGCAAGGCGTCTTCAGATCGATAGACCTTACTTTTAAACATGGCAATCTTTTATAATGGAGCGTGTGTGCGTATTTCCATGTCTCTTTCACTTTCAGCACCACCATAGTCCAACTTTCTGTAAAGGCTAATTTACCTCTCATCGGCCTCTTGATGATCGTCGTACGCACCTTCATCTTATTTGTAGTGCCCATTACCTGTCGTATTCTTCTTCGCCTCTTGACACCTTGGTCGTGAAGTCTTTATCGTCCGTGAAGTGCGCGGTGGCGTGACCATTTGGGAATCAACTTTATACGGCGTGCCTTCCACCTTCGATAACACTCCGCGTTTTAGCACTGGTTTTATTAATAGCGGATTGGTCACCGGTCCCATGTCGTCGACTTCTCGCCTGACTTGCTCATCGAGAAGTGGTGCCGGTCACCTCTCTTCCACGAGCACCATATTCACCTGAGGAAGGCGGTTCAACGGAAAGAGGGACTTCATTTCGCCCTGCACCTCAAACACTTAATACACCAGGCGCTTCCAACTCACCAACTTACTGCCCACCAAACGAACCTTAAAGACTTCTATCATTAGCTTCATGGGCACCATTTCACACTTATACCCCATTGCTCGTAGAAGCAGCACCGTATTGTCGGATAGCTGCTATAGAGCCATGCTTCTAAGGGGTTGTATTATCTCATTGCTCATATTCAAACACGTCGCTTGGTAGGCAGACTATGACTCAAACAGTTAAATCCAGAAATTCTTCTTCTTTTCTTTAAGGAGTCGGCAAAGAGCCCGATTCGCCAGAGATGTCTCGGCATTCATCGTGTCCCTGGGAGCGAGCGGGGGGGGGGGTGCGCTCACCAGGGGTCACACATTGAACACCATCTTCTTCTTTGCCGCGCTCGTCGACCTGTCGTCTTTTTATACCTCGAGGGTTGTTGATGTGGATTTATCTCAGCAAACGTTCGTCTGCTTCATGTTTGAATACAGCGGCTTTTTTTGTCATAAGCATTTCCGTCTTTTGCACTATCTTGGCCACTCGCTTCGAAGTCGTCAAAATGAATGGCTCGATCCACCCTCGCGTCGGCAAGGGTGATAGTCGATTTCTCCAAATTCGACTCAGCAATCGGATTCCTTCCGGTTGTCGCCTGCGTCGTCTCGCTTGATTCTTTCGATTTGATGACCATAATGATCCTTAATTATTAGGCACCGGCTGAAACAATCGCACACTCGAAATTCCCGGATCGCGGCACCAGTTATGGTATAGTAGATAGTCATATATGTGGCACTGCAGTCTCAACGTAACAACACAACGTTTGTCTAGATATTCGGCGCAGTTAGGATTGTACGTCAGGTGATTCCCTTCGCGGTTCGCCTATTTGGATGCAGTCGTGGATCTCGCCTAACTAAATATCTCCACCCACCCACGCTCCTTTCCACAAAACTACCGGAGATCAGCAGTTCCGTTCCTCTAATCTTGTGAGCTCGTACCAATGGGTAGACGTCGGCTTTTCACGCATTTAAAATCGCCGGGCGCATTATACGCCCGACTGGAAGCCTCAAGTCATCCTTGGTCAAACAATTACCGGCTCGTCGCTTGGCGAGGCTTTGGACAGTGCCGTCTAAGGCGTCACTGGTTCGCCGTTCGCGAGTCTCATAGCGGTACCGTCTATTGGGTATCGGCTCGCCGTGCGACGAGACTTAAAGCGGTGCCGTCTACTGAGACACCGACTCACCGTGCGACGAAACTGATCTTTAAATGGAAGCGAGTAATGCCCCATCTAGGCCGACTTAGCTCTTGGCGCTTCCAATCGAGGACTCTACAAGCTATGCGTCTCAAAGTTCGACAGCAGACATAATTCAGCCCACGCAGGGACTCACCTTAAAAATGTACACATGTCTTGTACTGGAATTTTCCGCTCTTACTTGATTATCTCTTATTTTATTCCCGATTGAAATAGTACCCTTGAGAATTTCTCCTTCATCCTCCCTCCGTCGTCCTATACTATTTATTGGTGGGATGGACAATTTATCATCTTGCTCTATCGTCGAGTATTGCCCCGTCGAATCTTAGCTCTTCGCGTCTTACCTCGTCGACTTTTACCTTCTAGAGTCTTGTCTCGTCACGTCTTGACTTGCCGAGTCTTATCTCGTCAGGTCTTACCTCGACAAGTCTTAGTTAGTTGAGTCCTCACTCATCGAGTCTTACATTGCTAGTATTATATCGTCGAGCCTCGATTCGTCGCTTTGATGTGCTCTTGCTTCTCTCGCCGGGTTCACCACTCCTTTACTCACGTCAAAATTAGGAAATAACACGTTAAGAAAATCCTTGACCCACATTCGGGAACCCAAAAATTGGCCGATTTATAATTGACTATACATTGGGTCTGACATCCTGATAATAAACTAATATCGAAGTGACGCAGGATCCGATAATCGTATATTGTCATACACATATTTATGTAATCTTGTAATATTGCTGAACCCACTTAAAAATAGTTTTACCATCTCCGAATGGAACAATAAAACGTATTTAATATATATAGAGGAATAAAGAAGTCGGACTTATTAATTAAGAGAGCAAGTGAGCTAGGAGATCTTATAGTTAACGAAAGCTGGATAGACGCCGATTAAGGCGCAGATAGGATGGACGTAAAGATGGTGTCAGACCGAGTGCTGGCGATGGAATGTGTAGCAAATTAATAAGCATACACAATGTAGCCTGATGCCTTGAATAGATCCATGGATGCGATAGTGCACTACGTGTCGCATGCTAGTCGCGATTTTTAATTCATATTTACATTGTTGGTGAGCTGAAAATGAAATTGTCGAGCCAATGCCGACGTGGATGACGACCAAGAGGCGATAAGTCTATCATATATAGAGAATAGTATTTCAGCGCAAAAGATAGCTATATTCGTTTTTTATATATGCCACTACTATCCAGCTAAGGCATTACAATCAAATTTGTTCAGTTTGCTGACAAGATCGCGGATATTGTGACAAAAGCACTATCGACGTAAACGAATTTCGATTCGCGCAGGATCATTACGTACATGTCATCTATAGATTTTAAGCGTCGTAGTCGTTCCGATAACTGGGGTGGTCTGCAAGTACAGTAACAAAATTTTATCATCTTTAAGGACCCACTCCCTCAATAGATTCTGATATTTTTTGTCGAGTAAGGCCTTTAGTCTACCGATCTATCACAAACCTAAGTTACATAATGTCAGGTTGGACATTCATTGCGTTGTTGCTCATCTACTTATTTGGCCTATCCATGGGACATGTAAATGTACCTCCCGCCGCGTGTACCGGTCCAAGTACCTCTCGGTCCTACTATCAGTGCATAACCACTCAACCGCTGGGGCGGCTATATGCCATTTAGAGAAGAAGTCGAGAAGGTGAGTCGGAAGGTTACCATAATGATGGATTGCGACGTTATCGATGGGACGAGAAGATAGGACATACAATTTCACGTAGGATAATCAGGGTTTCATGAAATGCGAGATGAGATAATACAAACGTCTCGACATCCCATCATAACTAATGAGCAGGCCAGACAGACACCATGCAACTTTGCGTTGCCAGGTTACATTCCCATTTTAACATGCACGTTGCAGTGTCGACAATGGAGGTTAACCTCATTACGTATATATTTACATGTATATAGGTGTAATGATCACTGGTTCCACCTTTTTGCGTAACAACTATATGTATCTTTTATCTTATCACCCGACAGCGCAATAGGCCGTAACCTTAAATGATAAGCCCGTACAATTATGTTTCGATAAACCACATCAAAGTTGCTGTGCACATATAGAATTTGTATTATTTATCATGCAACTTTTAAATACTAGATCAGAATCATGAACTTGCACTCAAGCATCGAGATAATTAGAAACGCATCACAAGGACGGTAACGAAAAGAATGCACCGAAGACTTTACAAATATGTGCACCACTGGTGTACACTGTAAGTTCATATCGACACATACCTGCTATTAATTATCCACAATTAACTTTTACAATCCTCTCTGTCTTCTCGTCGATAATTAACCTTCCGTTTGAACATAAAAAGTCGTATTGCACAAATAGAAACGTGCGTCGACGCTTCATGCGTAGACTGGCCGTGTAAATTATTCTTATGACGAATGGCCACATTAAGTTTGAATTTTATACCCAGCTTTTGTGACTTGACATTATAGGAACAAGCAGCTGTCGTCTCGGCCATATCATCTCAATTAGGCGATGAGAAAGCGCCACGTTATGGAGCTTACACAATGTACTCTTGTAGAAATCGGGTACGACATCAGGTAGCAGTAATGAAGGATGGACCAACAATATCAAGGAGGGGACAAACCAGCGAAAATGCGATATAAGTATTTAGGTGCAATTGAAGGTAGTCATGAAGATGCTTGCGGATATATACCGTGGGTTGCAATATGATAACAACACACGCAATTCTGATGGATCATTACGCTTGCTACAAAAAATTAAGCTGCCAATATCGGGTGACAATGCCAATTCTGATGTGAAGTTCGCGGTAAGGATGTTACCAAGATAGACGCAATAGCTTTTATATCTGCTGTACAATAGAAAGTGCTCATTAGCGCAGCAGCATGGCCTACATGGTCCACTTCGAATGTGAGATACAATATACGGACACGCCGTTAGCTATACTTTCTTGACTAATTCGCCCTACCTGCCAAGACATCAAGTAATGATTGTATCAAACATTTTATAACTCTTGTGGCATAGGTTCCGACTTGTCAACAACTACCAAGTTGTAATCATGTGCGACAAATGCAACGAGCCGCTGATCCAACACCCAAAATCGACGATATTGCACAATTTTATATTATGCTACAATATGTCGTCAAATGTTACCAGAAATGTCAATATTTATTCATGTGTTCCAGGCATGTGTATACCTGGTCATATAGTATACAATACGAATGCATTATACTGAAATTAAAAAGGAAACGAAGAAAATATAGGCACATAAAGACGCATGCTTACAGGCTTGTGCATGTACATCCATTCAGTACACATCACTGCTGCATTTTTATATTCCGATTTAATTTTTGCAATCATACTTTTCGCGATTATTTGGCGTATTTCGATGATTGTTTTTGACATATTTTCTTCCGTGGTGTATTTTGTGTTTTCGTAATTTTCCAACTCTTCTTTCTAAATATATGTAGTGTTCATGCTTTCAAAGTAGTAATTTCAAAATAATCCTATCGATCCCACTACATCAATTGCTAATCAAAGAAAGCAGCAAGATCATGCGCATACTAGCCACAACGTCGTGCGGGCACGACAGTCACTTAATTGTCGGTCCATTTGGCATCAGTAGGTATGGAAAGATGGAAGTGAATATATTAGAAAATATAGTAAAGGAACTGTACACATTAGACAACGCAATCGATGGCGAGGATTTTATTTGAAGAAAGAATACCTTAATGTATGAACTTTCATATCGACGATCGTTGAAGCCCTCGCGGCAGGACAGTCAACCAGCGCACAGGTGGGGGTAGATCAGATGCCCCATGACGATGACCAAGAGAAAGAACACCTCAGTGCACAATGTAGCTGTAGCTTATTGCGGGAGTGGTTTGCATGGGAACGCCGTCTAATTGCAACATGCCGTGCAGCATTTAAGAGCCTCGGGGGAGTCCAAGCCATATTTTTTCTGGCAGAAGGAAATGTCATTAAATACGTCATTCGGATTACCGCGCCAGTAGGCGCAGTGACTCAGAGACAAACAAGTGTCTTTAAAAAGGGCTGGGACGGAGCTAGCTAAAACCATAAAGATGCCGTCCTTGGTGTTAATGCTAGATGGAGATCGCTGATAGATGTGCGGGGGAGCTTTGTGAGTAATATGGCGAAAGTCGAAGTGACAGCTGTTGTGGCGTTGCTTTCGATTCAAGTGCCACGCTCACCGCATTGATTGTGTAAAAGGGTTACACGTCGGCTGGTAGTCGACAATAGGCGTGGTGCACACAAGGGATGGGATCACCTTTAAAGTGATATTAGAACACAGTATCACTTGTTGAAGACTGGTGTCTGTAAACCATTGACTACGAGATCTTTTGAGAGGTTTATTAAGGACATTAGAGAGTGTGTTAATTAAGTTGTTCTAAGGTGTTCTTTTGGGCTAAAAAAGAAATAAAGTTCAGTTCCCATTTTGATTTGATAGACACGTGCCTCTTTGAGGCGTCTTGCGATGGTTAAATAAGATAGCGATACCTGTGAAGGTAGCTACTCCTTGTGCACTCTGTGCTATGAAACTTTTGAATCGTTTGGTCTCCCTGGAACAAAGACCGTAATCTCTCTGAGCTTGTTGCCTCTTTGAGTCGGGTTTTTTTTAACCAAAGTCGCTCGTTGAGCGTCAAGTCTTTCTATGACTTAGGGGGCTGTGTAGCTTCACTACACTTGGTAGCACTTGTAGTCAATCTACGCCTGAGTCGTTTCGACTGATCCTCTGTGAGGATAAAGCAATATACACCCCTCTATGAGGCCCAAAAAATAGTTTTTGATAAGCTAACCGCGGTCGTAGGGCCTGAGTATATGGAGTTTCTAGCTGCACAAGGTCATGACATGCTCAATGCGCGTGTCAAAGACTTCATGCAGCATTATATGGCCCTTTTAGGATAGGTTTAAAACCAAGCAGCGTCGGTTGTGCACACACACTTTGTGGCAATGTCAGAAAAGAGCCTAAGCCTCGTCCTCTTCGGGTGGACGTTAAACACTACTCCAGGAAGGAGGAGGAAGATCTAAACCTCTGGGTCCGTGAGATTGAGATGGACATGATCTCCGGCCTCATGTTACTTGAGTACCAGCGGGTCTCGCTGCCTATCTTTAAGCTCGATGGAAGAGCTAGAAAGTGGGCTTTGACGTGCAACGCGTCTGTCGACTTGGCATTTCCCACATGGGATTCGCTCAAGTTAGACTTGTTGCGAGTTTTCTCGCCGCCTAACCAGGCTAATCGTGTGCGCTCACGCTTCTTGTCTATCCGTCAGGGTGAGAATAAGTTAATAGACTATGCCCAAGAGTTGAGAACTCTGACGGCTGCTATGCATTCTGACCCTCTCCCTGAGACAGTCTGTGTGACCGTCTCTATAAAAAAAACTGTGCAATGGCGTTGCCAGGACCGAGGGCCTCGGGTCCATCCCTCTACTTTTGAGGAAGCTGTTAGTATTGCTCAAAATGCTGAGCACGATTTAGAAGTTGGCCAGATTTAATTGGAATGGGTACAACCCAAGCTTTGCGAGGAAAATCTCTGCGAGCACCTCGGCTTACTGTAAGCCTGAACCGATGGATCTCAGCCATGCTGAAGATGAAGGTGAAGCGGGGCTGCATGTTGCAGAGCAACGACAGGAAGTGAGACGCTGTTGCATGTGCGGAGGCACTAAACGCTTGCGTCCCACCTGTCCTTTGAGTAAGCAACGACCGACTCCTATGGTTTGAAACCCCAGCCCCAACCAGAAACCTGGTATGGCGCGGGGAAACGTCGACACCCAGTAGGTGCGGGGCGCCCTAATGATGTAGAGCTGAATTCTGTTACTTCTCTACGATGTAGAGTAAAATAGAACTTAGCCTCACAGAGCTTTGCTCCAGCCAGCACAGAGCGTGGATACAAGTCTGACTTGTTAGTCGCCGAGGCGAGAGTTAAAGTCTTTGAGAAGCATTGGTCGATCATAATCGACACCGGAGCGTCATGCAATTATGCTCGACGTTGTTCCCTTGAGAGAATTCAGTGATATGCTGAAGCGCTCAAAACTCATGAAGGTGATTCATTCACCGTTCGTTTCGTGACTGGTAGACGCGTCAAGGTGCCTAAAGGTTTGTCGAGCTTAGATGTGAAGTTTTTGGACTTTGACAGCATTGAACGCTGTCTTGTCCTCGATTTGGATTCGAGGTATGATCTCATCCTGGGTATGGCTTGGCTTGAACGCCATGTACCATGGATTGATTGGAGGTCTAAGACCTTAGGCCACGCGCAATATTCCTAGCAAAGCTTTATGAGAGTCATGAACCCGCCTTCGCTCGGCAAAAAAAGCGCTATCGGCGCGAGCCATTGAAAGAAGATGTCAATGTGCTGAACATTGGTATGTCCGAGTTAGTTAACTATAATGTAAATGACATCAATATTGAGCGGAGCTTTTTCACCGTATGTGAAGAGAGTTGTACTCCGTTGAGTGATACCCGTTGTGATACTGAATCACTGCATGCAGCAGGCATGGTTGGTCTAGGGCCGAGATATCAAGAATGTAATATCTATGATGTGAGTGGGGTGGCACGTGAAATTTTACCGAGTGAGGGCGGCCGAGGTGGCATCGCACTGAATATCGGTAATGACATTGCTGGCGAGAAGCCAGAGTGTTCAGGGGTAGACCCGGATGCTCTATGTTAAGTGGTACGCGTAAATCCACTGGGTGAAGTGATCGAGTTACGTAACACTTCACCAAATGTCGTTCAGGACATGAGCTCTCGTATAGAGCGTGCTAAGATAAATAGCAACTACGGGGAATCTACTGTCCCTTCCTCTAGAAGGCGTAAGGTTTCTTTGAGTAAACAATCCCAGCGTAGGGTGGCAACTGTTAAACGACCAACTTCTAAGAAGTCACGAAGTGATAATAGTAATGATACACGATATTCACTTGTCAATGGAGTGACTGGCCATGTTGATGGCAACAATAGTCTTGAAACCCTTCCATCCTTGAATACTCTCTTTGACCTAGACGACATGTCTGGCGGCAAATTTAGCGAAGCTTTACAGGCAGGAGAATTATCCGAGTTAGTGGTCATTCGGCCGAATATTAAGTTGAACTCATCCTCGTTATTGGACAGGTCCGTCCTTGAAGACACAAAGGCGGCATGGGATGCCCGTAGTGAATCTTCGATCCTTAAGGATACTCTTGATCCGTTCTATATTTTAATAAAGGAGTTCCAGGACGTGGTGTACCACAACTCACCGTCCGTTTTACCGCCCGATAGAAGTGTACGTCATGAAATTGACTTGGTTCCTGAAATAAAAAAAACTGCGTAACACGGCAGTGGCCTTTACCGAAGGAACAGTATGACGTCATTGGCGACTTCTTTCGTGCAAAGCACGCGGAAGGAATGGTACGTGTAAGCGAAATTCTTTATTCCGCACCGACCTTTTGTGTCAAAAAGCCTAATGGAAATTGTCGCATTGTTCACGCTTACAATAAGCTTGAAGCGGCCACCATCCGGGCTCATACACCACTTCCGAGAAAGGGTTTTCTTCAAAATAATATGGTGGGATGTACGATGTACAGTGCGCTCGACTTAGTAAATGGTTATTACCAGCTGCTCATGCGAGAGAGCGATATTCCGCTGACAGCGGTCAGCACTCCGAGCGGTATGCTCTGGGAGTGGCCTGTTATGTTGCAATGGTTATCAAATGCCCCGGCTACGTTCAATCGTCTTGTGACACAATTGTTTAGACCTCACCGAGGTTATGCACAGACGTACTTAAATGACATCTTTGTCCATAATCGTGCTATGAACAGTCGGTCGGATATGAACAATCACATTGACCATTTACGAGCAGTGCTCGAGTGCATACGCACGAATAAGTTGTATGCCAACGCGTCTAAGTGCATATTTGGTGGAGTAGAGATTCCCTTTTTGGGGTTCTTCATTGGATAGAGAGGCCTTCGAGCGGTTCCCGCTAAGGTGGAAGCCATAGTTGATTGGCCGGTTCCTAAGAACCAAAAGGACTTACGTAAGTGGCTAGGTCTTGCCAATTACTTACACAAGTACAGTGCGAATTATGCAGACATGGCTCGGCCATTATCCAATCTCCTTAAAAAGGATGTGGAATGGTGCTGGAATAGCACCGAGCATGATGCTTTTTAAGCAGTAAAAGAGAGTCTCCTTCATGCGCCAATATTGGATTTGCCTGATCCTGATCGGCCTTTCAGTGTCGTCTGTGACGCATCTGACTTTGCCATAGGTAGTGCTCTGTTACAGACAGATTTGGATGGACGGTAACGCGTAATTGTGTTTTATTCCCGGCAGCTGAAGGCTACAGAAAAGAACTATCCTGTTCATGACAAAGAGCTACTTGCAATGAAGTATGCTCTCGTCAAATTCAGAGTTCATCTTCTTGGCTCTAAGTCATTTGTGATCTATACAGATCATGCGTCACTACGCACTGCGACCCAGTCGCCTCATCTCTCTCAAATAATGGCTCGTTGGCTTTCCTTTTATTTGCCGAATACAACATCGAGGTGAAGTATAAGCCGGGCAAGCAGAATGCTTTGGCTGATGCGTTGTCACGTAGTCCTGACTATGAGCTTGCTTATTTCACGACTATGTCGTCGTCGGTCACCGATCTCATTCGTTCGGCATATACGACAGATGAACATTGTGTAGCTCTGCTACGTGCTCTAGGTAGCGAGGAGTTTAAGGACTCAGGCATAGATTTGTCGGCACGTTTGCGTGCGAGTCTGCATCGATATTCGATCGATCAGGGCCTGTTGTGCTATAGCACGGATGTGGAGGATATTCCTCGTATTGTTGTTCCTCATGATGAGGAATTATATTATCGGATCCTCTATGAGGCGCATGATACTGCGGTGAGCGGTCATCCAGGTTGAGAGAAGACCTATACCTCTGTGAGCCAATGTTATTGGTGGCCCAAACCTTACAAGTAGGTGAGCACATATGTGCGTTTGTGTGAAACGTGTCATTAGGTGAAACCCTCAGCGCATGCGACTGCGCCGCTGGCTAGTCTACCCGTACCCTCGGGGTGTAAGAAGTCCATTAGCATGAACTTTATGCTCGTTTGCCGAAAGATGCGCATGGCAATGCGGGTATTGTGGTCTTTGTTGACGGTTTGAGCAAGATGGCTCACTTGGCTGCAATGCCGGATTCTATCGATGGTGAGGGTACAGCTACGGTGTAAATTGATCAATTGTTTTGACAACATGGTTTGACGGTTTTACTTATCTCTGATAGAGATCCTCTCTTCACCGGGAAGTTTTGGAAGTCCGTCTTCAAGGTGCTTGACACACGATTTGACATGTCCACAGCGGATCATCCGCAGACTGGTGGTCACACCGAGCGAGTGAATCGAATCATCGGTGACATCTTGCGCAGTGTTTGCGCTGAAACGCCAAAGCGTTGGCGTTCACTGCTCCCTGTAATTGAGTTTGCGTTGTACAACGCTGTTCGTGTCTCTACAGGCTTTACTCCGTTCTACGTAAACGGACTCACACATCTTCGCGGCCCGTTAACGCTACTAATGTTTGATTCAGGGATTAGTGGGGGAGAGATGGTCGATCGACTTGCTGGTATCAGCCCTGCCACTGTTCACAAACGGGTGAGCAAGTTTTTCGCAGCGCTTAAATGGGTTACGACATATTAGTGATGCACTGTCTGATAGCCAAGACAAACAGAAGGAACAAGCTGATGCTAAAGGAAGATGTTTTATTGAACGATACGAGGTCGGATACCAAGCTCTACTCAATGCTAAAAACTTACCTGCAAATCTAGTGTCTGCTGTCTTCGAGACAAAGTTGCGTTCGCGCTTCATTGGATCTGTTACGGTCATTGCTTAGAAAGGAACTTGCGTATACGCTCAACCTTTCGCGCAAATTGCGCACATATCCTATGTTTTAAGTAGGTTTACTTAAGCCTTATCCGGATCCGTCCCACGTGACCTGAAGGCGCTTGTGCCGGATAATATGGCCTTGCCGTTGGCTGCTTCATCCGAATCAGGAGATCAAGTTGACCCTCCACCCGAGCTTGGCCCATCTTTAATGCCTGGACACAGACTTGACCCTCTCTAAATGCCTGCACACGGGTTTGCATTGCGTCGAACGCACTCTGGGTCTTACCTAATGTCTCACGGAGACCACTCCGCTCGAGAAGCACCTTCTCATGCTCCTTCCTCGGTACACCGACCGCCGCCGACGCTGTTCGATGAGCAAGGGAACCACCAATTCCATGTGGAGAGGCTCCTAACTCGACGTCGTCGTCAGGGACAATACCAGTATCTGGTGAATTGGCGAGGGTACCCGGAGTCGGAGAACTCGTGGTAGTATGAGATACCTCTTCGGCAGAATTTCCTATACGCCGTGGATGTTTGCGAACATCGTGGCCAGGGTCTTCCATCGACTGAGAACGCTTCCCACCAATCGGGGTGAGAGGTAGCGGTTTGCTCCGCACTTAAGGGTCGGAACCCGTGGCTACCGGCGTAGCCTAAACATAGCGCTTACGTGTAAGCAACTTGCATCTGGTATTGAGCTTGGCGTGTTCGTACCGCAGCTTTCGTTCCAGACGAGCGTCAGCCACACTGGCACTTTTCCTTAGTGATGGCTACCTGCTGAGATGCCGCGTGTGGTAGACCCATCAGATGAATTTACTGTCTTCCTCCTCAGCCAACTAGCCGGCGAACAACAAGATGAGCACGCCCTTAATCGGTCGAACCGAAATACCATGAGCTAGGTTGTCGAGGTGCGACTTGTACTGACCTTGTGTGGTTAAGAAACGGTTCGAGATACCTCTCATTCAAAACCTTGCGGAAAGCAATGTCTTCTTGCAACGTAGCCTCTGGGCCGATGGCCCATGCTGCAAGGCTACGGCCTTCCGTTTGACGGAGACGTTGCACCACGTCTGGTGTTGAAAACACGTAACAACTCCGGTTTGGTGGCGATGCCATGGTGTTTCGTGTTTTGCAAAACCGCGAGGTTAAAGCGCACACACACCACTCCTCTTCGAGAAAAGATTTTAATTTGACATTTTGTGGTAACGTCAATCTGGTGGGTGAGGGTGTAACAGGGTTACACGTCGGCTGGTAGTCGATAATAGGCGTGGTGCACACAAGGGATGGGATGACCTTTAAAGTGATATTAGAACACAGTATCACTTGTTGAAGACTGGTGTCTGTAAACCATTGACTACGAGATCTTTTGAGAGGTTTATTAAGGACATTAGCGAGTATGTTAATTAAGTTGTTCTAAGGTGTTCTTTTGGGCTAAAAAAGAAATAAAGTTCAGTTCCCATTTTGATTTGATAGACACGTGCCTCTTTGAGGCGTCTTGCGATGGTTAAATAAGATAGCGATACCTGTGAAGGTAGCTACTCCTTGTGCACTCTGTGCTATGAAACTTTTGAATCGTTTGGTCTCCCTGGAACAAAGACCGTAATCTCTCTGAGCTTGTTGCCTCTTTGAGTCGGGTTTTTTTTAACCAAAGTCGCTCGTTGAGCGTTAAGTCTTTCTCTGACTTAACAAGCTGTGTAGACCCGCGACAGGATCACATCCCGTCGCAGCCTATATCTATCAATAGCAACAATAACTTACTCATCTGTGTCGACCTGTTCTACGAGAACCTCACGAATGATCGCGTAAAATAGACAGACAAAATAATCGTTGAGGCCTACGAGCAACGTATGTTATGCCGTGTCGGTGTGAGTGAGGCCATACGATACATCCGAAGCCCTGTATTCAAGACCTACTTTTCTTGTGTGCTTTTACTGGATTTTGGGGGAAAAATTAAAAGGCCAGGATAATGTTCCGACCGCATGCAAGGGAAACAGCACAATGCAAGGTAAAGAAGGTTTCTCCGGTTACTATTAATTTATGTTTAGAACCTAAACCAACAGGACGAGATAAAGCTGCCCATTCCCGAATTGGAGGAGACATGCTTTTCTGATAGATCAACGGAAAAGATCCTCGTTCGTCGTTTGAATTCACAATATCAGTCGGCAAAACGTCGGCGCGGGACAGCGATTCAAGACGGTCGCAATATTAGTCTTTGGATGCGCTCAGGATAAAATGACACACGCTTTTTTAAAGTCGATGGACTTGATACGTAAGATAATCTTTTCTCAAGGGAACTAAAGAGGGGTAAGGTTTTCAGCATTGCATGTATATAGCGATATATCGCTGTAGCGTCCGCGACAAAAAACCATCACACACTAATCGCACATGCGAATTCCGTCATTACGGAATCAGCATAAAAAATGATCAAACAAGATACTCGTCGTCTCGGAGATCGGCTTGCTCCTTTCTTGCTTTTTACCGTGCGTCTCGATCCCGTGCTTGAGACTGGCACGTCGGTATCACTAGGAAGTGATGTATCACATTGAAAAACGGGGAACTCGAGACCCACGATACCGATGACAGCTTTATTGACATTACGCTGATTCGTCTTAAGTGGAGGCAGAAGATCGTTTATGATAGCCCCGGACACAATCGGGATCCCATGTTTGGTACTTTATGGGTTTGCGATAGTCTTGGTCGACGGCGTCAATCATGTTAAAGAAAAACTATTCATTGGATGTATTCGAACGCGGATCATATTGCTTGATCTCCTAGGTGTTTATCTAAGGCCGACACTCAGCCGATGTAGGTGTATGTGGGACACCCTGATCGACCTCCTGGTAATAAAATGGGATCGCCAAATCTTTTCGATGTCTGACTACGCGGGAGCTTCTGTCCGACCACCTTGTTCGAAATCTTCATTAGTGTAAACGGAAATACCGGATACAGAGTGCAATCGCTCCCTCTGTGTCGCCAACTACTCGTCTTTATTCCGTTTACGAGAAAAGCATGAGTCCAGTTGGACGGCGAAGAAGAGTGATAAATAAATGTCAAATCACTTCATATCCGCTTTGACGTTTGACGGATAGATGCTTTCTATCTATTGTCGGCTGGCACCGTTACAGATACAGTATTTATAGGATGTAATCGAATAAGTAGTTTGTTTCGTACACAAAGAATTCATCATCGCTTCAAAATCGTCCAACTCATATAGTTACATGAAGATTTACGCGGATCGGTCATGGTTGATCATATTAATGTTGAAAACGATGTCACATGAACCTTCTTACACCCGAGTTGGGCATAGGCGAACATAAAAATTATAAAACGAATAATGTTGTTGGATGTATGAGAATACAACTACCATCGGATTGATCGCTTAACCAAGCATAAATGATATTGATAAGGATCAATTTCAAATCGTCGCGCATGGTGATAAAAATATGTGATATTTCAAAATTTGATTGTAGTAGACTTGGCTGTCATTTGCGTTCTTAGTGCTCCAAACCGTTCCAACAGGGCTCCTTGGGTTAACTAATAATCGCTTAGTATATAGGCGGGTCTACAAACGACACAGTATTCATCCGCGAGACAGATTTGTTTAAAACTATAGTCTCGGGAACGCGTCAGACGACCACAAAATAGACTGTCTTGCCGCATCGAAAACAAATTTCTCGTTTTCACTTAGATTGTCCCTGTCAAGTTTTTGACACGACCACGAAATTGATCAATATTGTTCGAAGATCAACAGATCTACATTGGATTTGGAACATGCGTTGAGAACGATTACTATCTGATTGCAATTATAATGACTAGATAGTATTATCTTCGTGTGGCGATATAGAAAATGCCTTATCAAGAGTCTTATATTTAGCGTGTATGAAGAAGCAACGCTCCATCTATCTATTATCATATACGAAGGTATAAGCGTGTGAAACCATGCAGTTCGGCTACGTGGTGGTACACGAAGCAATATGTTCATCCTTGGATCATATACATCGGCAGCTTGCCGAATCGAAGGGATAAGAAGTCTGCGCGCGAGCGACAATCGTATTAGGTAGGCTGATATGCCTGTCATTTGTCGCAATGGATGGAGGACCTGATAACGAACGGATTTCGATAGGTTCATTCTTTCGCTTTTCAAAATATGCGATACAGAACCAAATTTGCCTTAGTCTCGCAAAACCATCAAAAATGAATGGGGGATAATGGTGTATCAAAGGACTGTGTAGGCATCCCCACCAAATTTTAATTCTTTTTTACGTGATCCATAAAGCCGGTATTCGTCAATCAAAATTGGCGAGCTCGCGCATTATATACTATTGGATGGCAGAAAGTTGCCGGACGAGCGTATGTGTGCTCAGCGGCGATGCCACGACCATCTCACTATACACCGCCGCGAGGTGGTGTACTACTTGCCACATGTCATTGGTGAAATGAGAAAGTCAGCATACTCCATTTATCCGCAAAACCCATCAAAGATTCATTTGTTCTTTTATATCATAAAGTCATTGGGAGTTGTACCAAATGTAACACTCTAAATGCAGTGATATTCCCCATCCCTCTTACACTACAAGCATTACGAAAAGAAATGGTTATTATACAGTAAAAAGGCCCCATATTATTTGTTATCGCTTGAGCTCGTACGTTAAATCTTATTCTGTTTCGAAAAACCCAAAAAATGTCGATTTATTATTGGCTAGTTGTTCAGTCTGACACCCCGATGATAACGGAATATTGAAGTGAAGCAGGATCTGCTGATCGAATACTGTCCTATACCTACTCGTGTGTTCATGTAATATTGCTGAATCTACTTCTTTAATCAGTTTCACCATCTCAGACTGAGGCAATATTTTATTTATTATATATAGGGTGGAACTAAAAAGATGGAGTTTCTAATCAACAGTGTAAGTTATCTACGAGATCTCATCATGATCGAAATGTGGATAGACGCCGATATAGGCGCAGATAGGATGGACCTTAAGATGGTTTCGGGACGAGTGCTGAAGATAAGAGGTGCAGTGAATTACTAAGCATGCAATAGGTAGACTGATATATTAATTATCTCCATGGATGCGATATTCACTGCATGTCACATGCTGGTCGCGATCTTAAATTCCTATATATTGTTTGATGTACTGGATATAAAGTCGATGAGCCGATACCTATGTGGATGAAGACTTAGAGGCCACAAGTCCAGTAGATAGAGAAAATAGAAATTTAAGCGCAAACGATATTTTACATTCGTTTTTAGATATATATCACTACTCTCCAGCTAAGTTAGTACAGCCAAGTTTGTTCAGATTACAGACTGAATCGCGGATATACTGATTAAAGCACCATCGACGCTAAGGAAATTCTATTCGCACATAATATTCACGTATATGCCATCTAGAGATTATAAGCTGCGTAGTTTTTCAGATCACCCTGAGATGAATTTTCGAGTACAGTGACACTGTTTCAACTCCTAAAAGGATACACTCCCGTCATTAAACTATGTAGTGGGCTAGATAGGACCTTCAGCCTACCCAACTATTACACACCCAAGTTGGAGGCTGGCAGGGCGGCCACCCCTTCGGTGGTTGCTCGTCAACTACATTGGCATATTGTCGTCACCTGTAACCGTACCTCCCACCGCGGGTATTGGACTAAGTATCCCCGGTCTCAATTTCAGTGCCTTACCACTCTACCGCTAGGGTCGGCTATAGGATATCTAGAAAAGACGTCGAGAAAGTAAGTTGAAATAATACGTTTCTGACAGGTTGTGACGGTAATGAGGTATAAATGCGAGACCTGGAACAGGTAAGTTTTGAGCGCACCTTATTGACTGGTTGGTGACACATTAAAAGATGGGACGAGAAGATAGAGCATACGATTCCACGCAGGATCATCAGAGTGTCATTACATGTGAGATAAGGCAAGACGAACTCCACGGGAGAACGTTGTAGTGTTGACAAAGGAGGTTAAGCTCAAATTGTGTATACGTAGATTTGTTTATTGGTACCACCTTTTGCGTAACAAATAAATATCCCTATTACAACATTTCCCGACAACGCAAAAGGCCGTCACATCATGAAACCAGACCGTACAATTATGTTCTCACAAGATACATCTAAGTTGATGTACATACTTAAAATATGTAATATTCATCATGCAACCGTTATATACAAGGTCATTTATATTAACCTGCAATTAAGCAATTTAAAAAAATAAAAGCGCATCATAAGGATGGTATAGAAAAGAATGCACCGAATAATCCGATGATAAATATGTGCACCACTGATGTGTACTGTACGGCCGTATAAACACATGCCTGAGATCAACTATCCACAAACATCTTCTTCGTTTATTTGTTATTTAGATGACTAATTTCCATTTGGATAGTAATTAGTAGTATTGCACATAAGAAAAGGTGCGTCGACGTTTTATGCATAGACTTTAAGTGCTGAATATTGTTTTATTAAGTGGGCTCAATACTTGTGGCTCTTAAGCGCAGATTTTGTGCCTTGACATCATAGTAATATATAGCTGTCGTCTCGTCGAAATCACCTCAATTGAGCGATGAGACAGCGCTGTATCATGGTACTAATACAAAGTATTTTAAGAGATATTGGGTACGACATCAGATAGCAGTAATGAAGGATGGATCACAATATAAAGGAGGAAATAAATTAGCAATATGCGATGTGAGCAATTTGATGCTATTGAAAGTAGTCTCGCAGACTCTTGCGGGTTTATACGGTGAGTTACACGCTGGCATCGAAACACGCAATGCTGATCGATCATTGCGCTCACAACACAAAAAAGCTGCGAATTGTTTTCGTGTAAATTTCAATATTGATGTTCATATTGTGGTAAGGATGCTACCAAGATAGACGCAATAGTTTGGTTATCTGCTGTTCAAGACAAAGTGTACATAAGTGCAGCAGCTTTTCCTTCATGGTCCATATCAAACGTGAGATACATTATACGGAGACGTCGTTATGCTATATATTCTTCACAAATTCGCTCTATCTGCGAAGACATCGAAATAAAGATCGCATCAAATATTTTTATCTCCTGTGGGGAATCGACCGACCTGTCAACATCTACTATGTTATAAATCTATGGGATAAGTGCTATCTACTACTGATCCAACGCCTCGAACTAGTGGAAGTTGTGCATTTTTATATTTTGCTATAACATTTCGTCCATTATATTCATAAATGTCGATGATTATTACTGGTTTCCAGGCATTGTATTTTAATCATATAGTGTACAAAACGAGCGTATTAATATTAAATGAGAGGGGAAACAACGGAAATGTACGTGGATAGAGACGGATGATTGCAGGCTTGTGTGCGCAAATTCATTTATTACACATCAATGCCGAATTTATAAATTCAAATTTAATTAATGGAAGTATAATACTCGCGATAATTCGTTGCATTTTTATGTACGTTTTTTTGTCTGTAGTGCGGTCTCATTTTACATCACTGTCTTAAACCCTTTTTCTTATTTTATATACTCTTAACTGCTTTCCAAAAGTACTAAATTTGAATTAATTTTGATAATCCCACAACGTCGGGAGAGGCTAAACACATCGGGTATTATTGCTTCATACACCAGCGCCTATCCATTAGACTTGATATTTAAATGACAACAATGGTGACGCAGCCGGGCCACGTCAATTTGAATATTTTACAGGATAAGCAAATCATAAATGCACTTGTTAAATAGCCAGGTTACGCCAATTCATGTAAATTAAAGATCAAGGTATTAGAAATGCTCGCGCGGCCAAACATTAAATTACGTGTCAAAGGGTGAGAAGAACGGACTTTTGCTATGGTGCAGAATGAAGATGACGTCGTGGCAATGGTACCTGGGGCATCAGCGAAGAAGTTACAGGCTAAAAAGGCTAAAAATTGACTGCAGCAGTGTGTCGTGTCGAGGGCCACGCAAAGCTATAATTTCGTTACAGAGTGCGAGCTGTGAAGTCATCTGGGATGTGCTCATGGTGATGATCGCATCGTCGGCTTTATTCATCTTAATCGAAGCACGAGACAGACATCAGGGACGGTCATGAACAGGTCTGTGGTAGTGAATGCATTTTTACTGCCACAATACCGTTCAGATTCTCGAACCCCGACGGGTAATGCTTTGTCGTTGTTTGGTGTGACCGCTTGCGAGACGTCGTTTTAAAAATGCGGAAGGGATGCAGAATACCTGAAACATCTGCATAGGTGTTGTTGTCATCGTCAGAATAATCCAGGTGCCTTTGATTTGCAAAATCGCTAACTTTGATGGGCATCTTTTCGTCGATGTGTCCTCATGTGGCGTGCGTGCAGAGGATGCCATGAATCCTCTCATGGAATTTATTACATTCCTTGATCTTTTCGGTGTATTGAGAGATAAAAGGTACTATTTCTTTAGCAGCACCAGCCCGTGATGGAATTTTCTTGCGATGCAGCTTTAAAATTAATTTACCAGGTAAGTTTGTGAGTATCCCGACTCTCTCTTTTGCCATCGCTTCACTAATAATCTTATAATTGTAATCGATAATTCCAATTTTGTTTGTAGACGTCGAGGAGTGTTCAATTTGCGCTGTTGAGCTAACTTTTGCTATTCTTTTAGTTATCTCCTTCAACTTGAGAGGTGACCGTATGTTCAAAATGCTGGTATCGATTGATGCTGAATGATGCCCAGTGATGTCGAAGAAAAAACTTGTATCTGTTGAGGTACGCGACAGTGTTGGAGTCCTGTTAAAAATAACTAAAAAATTATTCACATCTGTTATATAAAGTTGGTAGCGAAACACACCACAATTGTAGGTAGCTGCTTCCGAATCCCCATAACAGTTGCTTCTGTAGGCGCATGGACAAAAGACTTCCGCTGTGACAGGAAGGATGTCCATATCTCCTCGCCGGCATCCATGAAATTTTGTCTGCATCGGGTGATGATGTTTTTTGCCATGTGAAACCTGCATATAATAGTCAATGCGTGAGGCCACCTCCCCGCGATTGCGTTGATGAGTCCAAGGTCGCAATTTACGACAAGAATATTTGGATATCAAGGGATAATCCTATCGGCCTCATTTGTCATCCACATATTAACCGTAAGTGCTTCACCGCCGATGAATCCAACTGCAGCAGTAAAAGGTTCGTTGGTACGAGCATATACGAAAATATACAGGAGCGAGAGGCTGTAGGATTCGTCTTGTATGTGCAGTCAATCATATAATCTCGTGGTGACGTTATGTCCAGTTCTAGGTCCGCTCGGGCTGCCAAAACAGGTACCGAACGTGCTTGTCTCGTCCACTGATACCGTGGATATAATATTATGGTCCTTAATGTGCTTCAGCAGCTTTCGTGTGTGATTTTTCACCTAGTGACTTCCTGCCTACTTCTGAACGATATTGTGGACATCCTTTGCATATAAAAGGACACGCATCTATAGACTGGTTACAATTTAATATATAATCACATTCAGACAAAATAAGAGAGACAACGACCTGCTGTATATGACTTCAACACGCACACGTACCCGTATAGCAGCTCCATCTTGATGCATCTGGATAACCTTAAAATTGATAACATTAATTTCTCCATCGCACGTCGCGCCGTCGGTAGCGCTGAGAGCATGGTCTTTAAAAAGGGGCACCGCCAAATTCGTACTGGTCAACCAGTACAAAGTTTACTATCACTGACTGTAGTGATAGTCAGTGCCCAGCTAGGTGTAGAACTACACAGAGGAATGTAGAACGACTAAGGTGAAAGACTCTAGTCGTCGAAAAAGTAAAATTGTTATTAATATAATTAAGTCCTATCACTCTTGTATCTCTGTTTGTCCTGACTAAATTATACTAATATAACTAAACGTATGATAACGTCTACCCACCACCCATTGCGCGCGTCTAGCAGCGATTGGTGGGTTTATATCATCTCGATATCAACCAATGAGTAGACCCTTCGGTCATCTTCAACAATATCATCATGCTCTGTGATATTGTCAAAAGAACAATTAACGTAATATTCCTTATTGTCATTTTATCCTTAATGACAATATCATGTAACGGGCTACCCCGTTACATCACCCCCTTAACTGGTAGTCACTGTGTGACTATCGAAACTTTTGTGGCCACCCATTGGATGCCAACGGGACGGGGAGTACTTGTTGTTCAGATTCGTTCATTCTGACTTCGCCTCGCATAGTTAACATGTCTATGCGGGGTGACCCAAAGACGACACAGCCTGTTGCTGCACCCGCCTCTGCGGCAGACGACTCAGCGTCTGCTGCTCGTTCTCAGCCTGCAGAAGGTGTTGCTGCAGGCGCATGTTATATCACACCTCATGCACACAGTGACCTCCGAGTAAGGAATCAGCTACTCTGGCGAGTCAGATGTATCTGACTCGGAAAAGTCTTCAGAGGCATCGCGTTCACCTGCGGTGCCTCGTTCAACAATAGACCTGCCGAACGTACGGACTCGCGACATGCGTCACAGTCTGTTCGGCAGTGATGATAAATATGGTGATGAGTATGATTACTCATCACCGCAATCAACATGTGCGCCTTCGCACGAGCTATTCGACGATGGTGCGAGCCGTCGTCATACTGACAACCGTGGTACCGGCAAAGTAACCACGTCGAAGCGTGATGAGCTGAAGCCGTGGCGTTTGCCCGAACGGCTCATCAATAATTTTTCTCACGAGACAAGTCAATACCGTCGAATTCCATTATTCGATGCAACTGAGCTTCATGGCTTAGGACCCAGCGCGAGAAATTTTTGCGCTGAAAAAGACTTCTATCTCGATGCCTTCTTTAGGCATCGATGGTACAATGGTAACCAAAAGCGTGACAAGAACTCGCTTTTGGCAGCGTGGAATGCGTTCGTCCAAAACGTAAAGAATTTTGGACGAGAAGGGTGGCTCAAGAAACTTGAGGCGACACGCCTCAGGTTCGAAAGGCGAACGCCGACCGGTGCTAGGTACCGGTTGCATTGTTTATCGAGTGAGGCAGGCATTCCTTGCCTCACATGGGGAGACCCTTGTGCGAGTTGTGTTGACAACTCGCAACGTGCACATAGGGACGTGTATTCCCTAGATTAGCCCTGGGGAAGTTCACACATCTCGGCTGAGATGCGGGACGCGATTGCAAACTTGCAATCCGTCCACAAGCGCAAAAAGCGCGTGTTTACCGATGGGCCCTCGGACCAATTGGATTCGTCTCGTTATACTGGTGGACGAGACCTTCAACGTCAGCCATCAGCTGGGATCGAGGTTCCCAGCTATCATACGATGGTGGGTAACGACACCAGCGGACAAGGTAACTTTTCCGCTCCCCGTTCTTCACGCGATGGCTCAAGATACGCCCCACGCGAAAGCGTCGACTACCCTAAGAATCCACTAGTGGCTTTGGTAGTGGTGAAAAGACAAGGTCCGGCTCGGCTGCCGGGACTACATGAGACTTTGGATAACCATGAAAGTTACCTGGCCGAGTTGAGGGAAGACGTCGATCACGAACGCGATCGTCGAAACGACTTTTTATCGACCGTACGACGTCTACGTACCGATCGGGAGAAGGACAGATCGGATTTCGCGTTTTTTCAACTCGAGAGCGAACGCGAGAAACATTGTTTGCGCGACGAGCTAGAGGCGTCTCGTCGCGAGACCGCGTCGCTGAAGGACCAACTTGAGTGCTTGGTCCGTAATCACAAAAATCCGTTGGAAGGGCGATTTTTGAGCGTGCTGGCTGTCTCCGTTCTCGCAAGAGGCCTCGTACTGATAGTACGGGCGGAGATGACCAACATAAAACGTAGGATGGGTCCGTATACTGCGAGGCAACTCAATCGTGTATGCATTGCCCTTGCGTTGCAACACACGAAAGGGACCAATGTATTTCGGCAGTAGCTTTATACTGCCGACATTAGTGACTACATGTCCGAGTATGTTGGAGTGGCCGGTGTGGCAGTTGTTCACACAAAGCTTTGACCAGAGAATTTTTCTGGGGCGTGCTTGTCTACATGATCACGAGCTCGTATGAACAGCCAACTTGTTTTATCCGCGATCTCGCATTTACGTGTGCCGACTGTGACATCTCCTTCAATGTTTTCCTTCTAAAAATGTGAGAAAACTGTGCTCGGGACCAATCGAACGGCTGCAGGCTACGCTAATGGCAGAGCCTTGGCTACGGCGTACTGATTAAAAGCCTCTACAGCCGTCTTTTGACTATCAAAAGGCTTGACCGGTGGAGATTCTTCACATATCCATGAGAGATCAGCGGCGGCAGGATTAGGGTCAGCATTAGCTTGGAACGTAACCTGATTGGCAGCGACGACATAATCAGTATCAGCATCAATGACCGTAGCAGTGACAGTAGCAGTAGTGAATGTGTATGAAGGGCTCATCATCATGCATTAGACAATCACGGATTTCCATTTTGAATTGACGTGGCTACGTTATGGGTGCATATCTAATTAGCTTATCGTGTGACGTATTCGAATTGACGTTGCATAAATGAGATATTACTGTTGTCATGAAAATAGGGAAAATAAAAAATGCCCCATTTAATCACGAAAATAAAAAAATGCCCCAGATAATTAAAAAACAAAAAAATGCTTCACGTTCTAGTATACTCAAGTTAATGTCTATGTTGCATGCTTTAATCAACTTAAGCGCAGCACATCGATACAAGTTCTGGTTTTGGTTATGACGGTTCTTCACGCAATTGGTATCATCACGATGCAGCCTACGCTAATCCCTCACAGTAGGTGCTGGCAATTCAAAGTGCAAGTTGCTTAAATCCCATCATTATATAAAATTATGTCATTAGTCTTAAAAACAGCTCGGTAAGAGCAGCACCACACTCGTCTGTTTCTAGCTATACAAACACACGCACACGTACACTGTTCGTCACTGAGCACCAGCACGCACGTGATGCGGGCTTTCGTGAATGCGACCCCGTCCAATGCAACGACTGTATCTCTCAGCAGAAATAGCAGTTGCTTCGTCAACAGAGCAACAATACAGCAACCGCAGCACCTACAACAACAACAGCAGCAGCAAAAACAGCAGAAACAGCAGTAGCAGAATCAACAGAGCAACAACAAAAGCAACCGCAGCATCTACAACAACAATAGCAGCAGGAACATCTATAATAGCAAATGAAACAATAGGAACTATAACAACAATAGCAAAAGCAATTTAAAATATTTCAACAACATTGGCACCGAATGACCGTGTTTACGGTCGCGATCGATGATGCAGAGACGCGTTTACGTATCTATATCTTGCGTTTAACCCTGAAACTGGCGGCTGCAAGCGCAGCACGCCCGTGGTAGAACCCTCTACCTGGCTTCCCGAACAGGACGATGGCTGGTCACGGCCGTAAATGGGAAAACGAAAATAATCAAGGACGTGTGGTTTTATGTGTATTACATTAACTTGAGTACTAGGACGTGGAGCATTCTTTTATTTTCCAATTATTTGGGTCATTTTTTGTTTTCAAATTATATGGGGCAATTTTTATTTTCGTGATTAAATGAGGCATTTTTTATTCTTTCTATAAAATAATGTGCAATGGAAATACGCTGGTGTATTAAGCAATAATGCCCGGTGTATTAAACCTCTCCCCGCAACGTCAGCTACTAAGCAGTCATAAGAGCTAGCCCTTGCGCATTTTAGTCACAGCGTTGTGCACGCACGACCGTCACCCAATTGGCAGTCCATGGCGGTATCAGTAGGCATGCAAGACGGAAGTGAACGAATAAGCAATAGTTGAGGCGAGCAGTACAAACAAGACAGCGCAATCGATGACGATAAGTTTATTAAAAGAAAGAGTACTTCCATCTATGAACTTCCCTATCGACGATCGTTGCAGCCCTCGCGGCCAGACAGTCAGCTTACACACAAGTGGAGATAGATCAGATGCCCTATGAGAATGCCCAAGAGAAAGCACACCCCAGTGCACGCTGTGGCTGTAGCTTATTACGGGAGTGAACTGCATGGGTATGTCTGCAGCAATGCAACATGCCCTGCAGCATTCGAGAGCCTTGTCGGGGTCCGCGCCATATGTGTTCTCGCAGAAGGCAATGCCGTCGGAAATTGCAGCCGAATGACCGTCCCAGTAGGGGCAGCCCCTCGGAGACCCACAAGTATCTTCAGACAGGGATGGGACGGCGCCGGCTAGAACCACGAAGATGCCGGCCTTGATGTTCATGCTCGATGGAGATCGCTGATAGGTGTGCTCGGGAGCTTTGTGAGGTATGTGGCGATAGTCGAAGTGACAGCGATTGTGGCGATGCTTTCGGGTCGAGTGCCACGCGCACAGCATTGATTGGGCCACCTCACTATCCATTCGAAAATCATGCGACATACCGGTCTCATCCATTGAATTACGCATAGGATCTGACGGCAGGAAGGGTACAGCCAATAGACCGTCCGACGAAGGAACGACGGAGAAGAGCCAGCGACAGAGACGGGTCATCCAGCTTACCATACGATAAATCAACGACAGGAGCAGCCGTCGGTATATCCCCCATCTTGGGTGAAACTAGCTTAGGACTGCGTCGACCGTCACCCGCAGGCTCTGCAAGCGTGGCCTGTAGCCAATTCTCGTTCGAACGCCTTACAACTGTCTGTCACTTAGCATTCAGTCACAGTCATTAACAACTACAAGTAGCAGTTTGGAAGGACGGCAGCAAGCTGGCTTCGACCCTCTCATAGGCTTCACAAACCGTCAGACTTAATATTGTTAGAAGTGCAAGTTGCACTTGGGTCGACTTCAGAGATTCAACCTACACTAGGGCCTTTATATATATAATGGTCTACAGGGTTCTGTGTGTTGTATTCGGCAGCACAAAGAGACAGGTTGGGTAGGTCTCCCTTGTGTCATGACAAGCCACTGACGAGGCCCCTGGCGGGGGCCGAAACGCGTCTGGCACGCGTCCGAACACAAGATCTTTTGTTATTCGTTCGTTTGTTTCCAACAAATTTGAGCAGGTCCCTCGGATCTGGCACGGTCAGAGAGAGCCGTTGGCACTTCTAACGTCGAGCCCTGCAGCTTTTATGGATATGTTGACTGCTCGTGGGTCGGCGTCTGGTCCGAATGAACGTAAAAACACCGGACAGACGAGTCGTCGATGATGCCTCAAAAGCTCTTTGCATCTCGGCACTCATTTGATACAGACGAAAGCGGGAGTAGTCTACAGGCACTATGATACAAATTGGTGGCTTAACTATCGCCTTGTAGTGGGAAGTTGCGCGACGTCATGGCAATGTGTCGGCCAGGCAGCTGCCATCGTTGCGGAGAGCTACACAGGGCATCAGTGGACAGTGCACGCCCATTGCTAATAGTTGACGCCGTTGGTGAATACGTTCAGCGACCTGGGTTCACGCTCGGTACCTTCCACAAATTCTGATGGTGAGCAGATCACGGGCGTAAACACTGATCGGTAAAACTGTTGCCAGAAAGTTTGAAAATTTTAGCTGGTGATCTCCATGGGGAAACGGAGCACCAGCCAACACCAAGCGTTTATACGTCGGGCAGTAGGCAAAAGTCTGTTCGCTCGCCGCGAGTAGTGATTCATCTGAGTCAGTGCACGACTGCGTGCGAGGGGACGTGTACTGCACGTTAGCCGCTGTGCGGATCTGAGATCGTCAAACAACGGAGCGACGAGGCAAAGAACAGCAAACAATCGCAGCCGGACATACCCCACATGGAAAGGGACCGTCCGATTTTTTGTCACACCATAGGTCGCTAGTGTGTCGCAGAGCGCACGTCTGAAGACAACCGCAGTGATCATCAGCGACGTCGCTGCATTTGCACAATCGAGATAGATTCAGTAGATCTATTTGCACGGAGTTAACTCTATGCGCCTTCATGTCTGTCATGTGAACCCTCGATCATCTATAACGACCCAAACTAAACCTTCTCGCTTTCTCATTCTGCTAGCGGAACGCCACATGCGTCACGAGGGCACTCCCGACAGGTCACGGGGGCGTGGCCATTGACCAAGGTTGGGGTTAGTACCGGTGCGTACACTTAACCTGGATGGCTGGGGCTGCTCTCACGCTTGGAGTCTATCTGCATATCAAGGGACAGGTGACGCTTGATTGGGGTCCGGGTATACGGCGGTATTCCCCATGAGCCATCTCACGCGTAATCTTTGGTCGTGTCCTGAGGCCGACTTACTGCGCTCTTCGGGCCGGTCGTACGGTTCAAATCCCTTGCAAATGCCCAGACGCACCACCGAAGAAAAGTATCGTGGCCTGGTGCTTACAGTACATAAACGAGCCGGTACTGGATCTCAACGGGGCCGCTCCGTTCTAAGAGGAGTCCGCTTCGTGGGACCTGGTGCGCGCGCAGCGAACGGGTCGGCGAGGAGGGTCTTGCTCGGGAAGGGCAGGAACTAGCTTGGTGTTAGAACAGCTAACATTCGTCGGCGAACTCTACACCGCGGGATGACGGGCCTGTCGCCTTCCTTTCGGTTCGCACGCTGCGCTGCCTCCCGTGGCGCACGCAGCGGCAAGAAGGCCTCCCCCTTGTAACCTGGGCCCCACGATAGGGGACTTCCCACCCAGGGCAAGGGGGCCGGTTGCCCGGCTCCTTGGAGGTCGTCTTGCTCGGCTTGTTGCCCGAAGGCGCAGATTGGGAAGTGCATTTGCACAATCGAAGAAGAGAGGTGGCGCGAGAATTGGTACGCCATGTTGTTGAAGATGCGCCTCGTCCAGGGGACGCGTTAAACATCTCCAACTGAAAGACTACCTGGCGCCAACTCTGACTTCAACTACACAAATACATATGATCAGTTGTTTTGGGGTCCTAATTTGTGTTCGTCTTTACAGACGGCAAAATGACAGCGGTACGTAGCACCGCGTCTTGCGATAAATACAAACGTTTCGTATATTTATAGGCGACAGTGTTCTCCCCCGCACCATTGCTAAACGTTACGCCTAGGCGTTTGGAAATATACATCGAAACATTCCGAGCCAAAGTACTGCACTGACGTAAGACAAGTTCGATCCAAGGTGCTGCACTGACAAAAAAAGGTTCGAGCCAAGGTGCTGCACTGACGTAAGACATGTTCGAGCCAGGTACGTGCTGCAAAGCTCGCTGTTTACCTTCATTTGATCCTGTCGCGACTAATAAAGCTACTGGTTTCAGATTTCTGGATGGAGAATCGTCAGCAAGACATCGACTGCTCGATTCCGTCCCCCCAGCAGTCCGAGGCTGATGGTGACATGCGACCTGACGTGTCGAAGAGCTTAAGTCCTACCCTTCAACGCCAGTCATGATGATTTTCTGCCAGAGGTGTCGAATCTCAATTATTCTATGTCGTGTACTGGACAAGTGTATCAACCAGCATCTATAATGAGAAATAAAGCATTGTTTTAAGTGTCTGTAGGCCAAGGCCAGTCATATTCACAATTTTAATATGATCCGAGAAGAAAAACCGCCCGAGAAGACAATGCTACAACCAGTTGTATCGTGGACAGCCTCCACCTCTTCCGGTGGATCACCGACATGTCTCGGGGCAGGATACTATGGGCTACCAGGAAGTATCGAATCAAGTGAGGCATCTATAATGTCCCGGTGGATATCCCGTACCCGATCAAGTACATTCCAATATCCTTCCGGCACTCCAAATACGATCAAGCTCACGGATGTCGGCTACATTTGAAGAGAACCTCCATTACTTCGAGACAAGCACATATGATGGGCGCTTATATGATGAGGTGGTGATGGTGGTACTACTTTTTATGTTTCGAGGCAATTTTCGGCACGCCCCACAACTTCTCGTCAACGCAATAAATTTATGCGTGTTCTTATTGCTTACATCACGTTCTCCAACGTTGACAGCGAATACAGAAATGCCAATAGTTCCCAAACAAACAATGCTTTGACATCACGCGAATTATTGTTTTTAATGTCTTTCAATCAAGCCTTTTCGCTGTATCATAAGCATGCCAATTTCTGCACACATCTACTTGTTTGTTGCAATAATCAATGATGGGGATGCCACGTATGTCCTTAAGCTAACTTATCATACATGTAATCATGCACTTCGTATAGAAGAATTGAAAAATCGCTTATTAAAAGTTTACATGCACTAGATGCGTTTGAGGTTATACAATAAGGTGCAAGCCCGTAGCTGATCTCGGTATGAGTTTAATCTCATTTTAATTTTTTTATGCAATAGCCTCGACACGCTTGGTCCGGACCCCGCTTATTGTTTTTTTGCAGCTCACAGAGTGCATTCCGCGGTGCCTTCGTCCGCCAAACCTCGAGCTATCAGTATCCGTATACGCTCGAGGCTGGACAATTCATTTAACGGATAAGTGACTCTGTAATAAGAATTTACATGCGCCGAGAAACCGTTCGACATTAGTAGACAACTGCGGTTAAAGCAGTGGCTTCGTTACCTTGGCATCTCCTGGCTGTACACATTATCAACAGTCCACTGCAAATCATTTACTTCGGGGCTCTTGTTCACATAAATATTCAAAGAACAGGTACACTACTGTACCTTTGC
>CANTFL010000386.1:0-96842 GCA_947650285.1 Hyaloperonospora brassicae | reverse complement strand
GTGGAGCACACCATGTGATCCGCGATCAGCAAGGCGATCACGATCAGGAAGCGATCGAGATCGGATCGTGATCAGTGATCAGGTATGTGATCGCGATCAAGTTGGTGTGGAGCACACCATGTGATCCGCGATCAGCAAGGCGATCACGATCAGGAAGCGATCGAGATCGTGATCAGTGATCAGGTATGTGATCGCGATCAAGTTGGTGTGGAGCACACCATGTGATCCGCGATCAGCAAGGCGATCACGATCAGGAAGCGATCGAGATCGTGATCAGTGATCAGGTATGTGATCGCGATCAAGTTGGTGTGGAGCACACCATGTGATCCGCGATCAGCAAGGCGATCACGATCAGGAAGCGATCGAGATCGTGATCAGTGATCAGGTATGTGATCGCGATCAAGTTGGTGTGGAGCACACCATGTGATCCGCGATCAGCAAGGCGATCACGATCAGGAAGCGATCGAGATCGTGATCAGTGATCAGGTATGTGATCGCGATCAAGTTGGTGTGGAGCACACCATGTGATCCGCGATCAGCAAGGCGATCACGATCAGGAAGCGATCGAGATCGTGATCAGTGATCAGGTATGTGATCGCGATCAAGTTGGTGTGGAGCACACCATGTGATCCGCGATCAGCAAGGCGATCACGATCAGGAAGCGATCGAGATCGTGATCATAGTGATCAGGTATGTGATCGCGATCAAGTTGGTGTGGAGCACACCATGTGATCCGCGATCAGCAAGGCGATCACGATCAGGAAGCGATCGAGATCGAGATCGTGATCAGTGATCAGGTATGTGATCGCGATCAAGTTGGTGTGGAGCACACCATGTGATCCGCGATCAGCAAGGCGATCACGATCAGGAAGCGATCGAGATCGTGATCAGTGATCAGGTATGTGATCGCGATCAAGTTGGTGTGGAGCACACCATGTGATCCGCGATCAGCAAGGCGATCACGATCAGGAAGCGATCGAGATCGTGATCAGTGATCAGGTATGTGATCGCGATCAAGTTGGTGTGGAGCACACCATGGGATCCGCGATCAGCAAGGCGATCACGATCAGGAAGCGATCGAGATCGTGATCAGTGATCAGGTATGTGATCGCGATCAAGTTGGTGTGGAGCACACCATGGGATCCGCGATCAGCAAGGCGATCACGATCAGGAAGCGATCGAGATCGTGATCAGTGATCAGGTATGTGATCGCGATCAAGTTGGTGTGGAGCACACCATGTGATCCGCGATCAGCAAGGCGATCACGATCAGGAAGCGATCGAGATCGAGATCGTGATCAGTGATCAGGTATGTGATCGCGATCAAGTTGGTGTGGAGCACACCATGTGATCCGCGATCAGCAAGGCGATCACGATCAGGAAGCGATCGAGATCGTGATCAGTGATCAGGTATGTGATCGCGATCAAGTTGGTGTGGAGCACACCATGTGATCCGCGATCAGCAAGGCGATCACGATCAGGAAGCGATCGAGATCGTGATCAGTGATCAGGTATGTGATCGCGATCAAGTTGGTGTGGAGCACACCATGTGATCCGCGATCAGCAAGGCGATCACGATCAGGAAGCGATCGAGATCGTGATCAGTGATCAGGTATGTGATCGCGATCAAGTTGGTGTGGAGCACACCATGGGATCCGCGATCAGCAAGGCGATCACGATCAGGAAGCGATCGAGATCGTGATCAGTGATCAGGTATGTGATCGCGATCAAGTTGGTGTGGAGCACACCATGTGATCCGCGATCAGCAAGGCGATCACGATCAGGAAGCGATCGAGATCGTGATCAGTGATCAGGTATGTGATCGCGATCAAGTTGGTGTGGAGCACACCATGGGATCCGCGATCAGCAAGGCGATCACGATCAGGAAGCGATCGAGATCGATGATCAGTGATCAGGTATGTGATCGCGATCAAGTTGGTGTGGAGCACACCATGTGATCCGCGATCAGCAAGGCGATCACGATCAGGAAGCGATCGAGATCGTGATCAGTGATCAGGTATGTGATCGCGATCAAGTTGGTGTGGAGCACACCATGTGATCCGCGATCAGCAAGGCGATCACGATCAGGAAGCGATCGAGATCGTGATCAGTGATCAGGTATGTGATCGCGATCAAGTTGGTGTGGAGCACACCATGTGATCCGCGATCAGCAAGGCGATCACGATCAGGAAGCGATCGAGATCGTGATCAGTGATCAGGTATGTGATCGCGATCAAGTTGGTGTGGAGCACACCATGTGATCCGCGATCAGCAAGGCGATCACGATCAGGAAGCGATCGAGATCGTGATCAGTGATCAGGTATGTGATCGCGATCAAGTTGGTGTGGAGCACACCATGTGATCCGCGATCAGCAAGGCGATCACGATCAGGAAGCGATCGAGATCGTGATCAGTGATCAGGTATGTGATCGCGATCAAGTTGGTGTGGAGCACACCATGTGATCCGCGATCAGCAAGGCGATCACGATCAGGAAGCGATCGAGATCGAGATCGTGATCAGTGATCAGGTATGTGATCGCGATCAAGTTGGTGTGGAGCACACCATGTGATCCGCGATCAGCAAGGCGATCACGATCAGGAAGCGATCGAGATCGTGATCAGTGATCAGGTATGTGATCGCGATCAAGTTGGTGTGGAGCACACCATGTGATCCGCGATCAGCAAGGCGATCACGATCAGGAAGCGATCGAGATCGTGATCAGTGATCAGGTATGTGATCGCGATCAAGTTGGTGTGGAGCACACCATGTGATCCGCGATCAGCAAGGCGATCACGATCAGGAAGCGATCGAGATCGTGATCAGTGATCAGGTATGTGATCGCGATCAAGTTGGTGTGGAGCACACCATGTGATCCGCGATCAGCAAGGCGATCACGATCAGGAAGCGATCGAGATCGTGATCAGTGATCAGGTATGTGATCGCGATCAAGTTGGTGTGGAGCACACCATGTGATCCGCGATCAGCAAGTCGATCACGATCAGGAAGCGATCGAGATCGTGATCAGTGATCAGGTATGTGATCGCGATCAAGTTGGTGTGGAGCACACCATGTGATCCGCGATCAGCAAGGCGATCACGATCAGGAAGCGATCGAGATCGTGATCAGTGATCAGGTATGTGATCGCGATCAAGTTGGTGTGGAGCACACCATGGGATCCGCGATCAGCAAGGCGATCACGATCAGGAAGCGATCGAGATCGTGATCAGTGATCAGGTATGTGATCGCGATCAAGTTGGTGTGGAGCACACCATGTGATCCGCGATCAGCAAGGCGATCACGATCAGGAAGCGATCGAGATCGTGATCAGTGATCAGGTATGTGATCGCGATCAAGTTGGTGTGGAGCACACCATGTGATCCGCGATCAGCAAGGCGATCACGATCAGGAAGCGATCGAGATCGTGATCAGTGATCAGGTATGTGATCGCGATCAAGTTGGTGTGGAGCACACCATGGGATCCGCGATCAGCAAGGCGATCACGATCAGGAAGCGATCGAGATCGTGATCAGTGATCAGGTATGTGATCGCGATCAAGTTGGTGTGGAGCACACCATGTGATCCGCGATCAGCAAGGCGATCACGATCAGGAAGCGATCGAGATCGTGATCAGTGATCAGGTATGTGATCGCGATCAAGTTGGTGTGGAGCACACCATGTGATCCGCGATCAGCAAGGCGATCACGATCAGGAAGCGATCGAGATCGTGATCAGTGATCAGGTATGTGATCGCGATCAAGTTGGTGTGGAGCACACCATGTGATCCGCGATCAGCAAGGCGATCACGATCAGGAAGCGATCGAGATCGTGATCAGTGATCAGGTATGTGATCGCGATCAAGTTGGTGTGGAGCACACCATGTGATCCGCGATCAGCAAGGCGATCACGATCAGGAAGCGATCGAGATCGTGATCAGTGATCAGGTATGTGATCGCGATCAAGTTGGTGTGGAGCACACCATGTGATCCGCGATCAGCAAGGCGATCACGATCAGGAAGCGATCGAGATCGTGATCAGTGATCAGGTATGTGATCGCGATCAAGTTGGTGTGGAGCACACCATGTGATCCGCGATCAGCAAGGCGATCACGATCAGGAAGCGATCGAGATCGAGATCGTGATCAGTGATCAGGTATGTGATCGCGATCAAGTTGGTGTGGAGCACACCATGTGATCCGCGATCAGCAAGGCGATCACGATCAGGAAGCGATCGAGATCGTGATCAGTGATCAGGTATGTGATCGCGATCAAGTTGGTGTGGAGCACACCATGTGATCCGCGATCAGCAAGGCGATCACGATCAGGAAGCGATCGAGATCGTGATCAGTGATCAGGTATGTGATCGCGATCAAGTTGGTGTGGAGCACACCATGTGATCCGCGATCAGCAAGGCGATCACGATCAGGAAGCGATCGAGATCGTGATCAGTGATCAGGTATGTGATCGCGATCAAGTTGGTGTGGAGCACACCATGGGATCCGCGATCAGCAAGGCGATCACGATCAGGAAGCGATCGAGATCGTGATCAGTGATCAGGTATGTGATCGCGATCAAGTTGGTGTGGAGCACACCATGTGATCCGCGATCAGCAAGGCGATCACGATCAGGAAGCGATCGAGATCGTGATCAGTGATCAGGTATGTGATCGCGATCAAGTTGGTGTGGAGCACACCATGTGATCCGCGATCAGCAAGGCGATCACGATCAGGAAGCGATCGAGATCGTGATCAGTGATCAGGTATGTGATCGCGATCAAGTTGGTGTGGAGCACACCATGGGATCCGCGATCAGCAAGGCGATCACGATCAGGAAGCGATCGAGATCGATGATCAGTGATCAGGTATGTGATCGCGATCAAGTTGGTGTGGAGCACACCATGGGATCCGCGATCAGCAAGGCGATCACGATCAGGAAGCGATCGAGATCGATGATCAGTGATCAGGTATGTGATCGCGATCAAGTTGGTGTGGAGCACACCATGGGATCCGCGATCAGCAAGGCGATCACGATCAGGAAGCGATCGAGATCGTGATCAGTGATCAGGTATGTGATCGCGATCAAGTTGGTGTGGAGCACACCATGGGATCCGCGATCAGCAAGGCGATCACGATCAGGAAGCGATCGAGATCGTGATCAGTGATCAGGTATGTGATCGCGATCAAGTTGGTGTGGAGCACACCATGTGATCCGCGATCAGCAAGGCGATCACGATCAGGAAGCGATCATCGAGATCGTGATCAGTGATCAGGTATGTGATCGCGATCAAGTTGGTGTGGAGCACACCATGGGATCCGCGATCAGCAAGGCGATCACGATCAGGAAGCGATCGAGATCGTGATCAGTGATCAGGTATGTGATCGCGATCAAGTTGGTGTGGAGCACACCATGTGATCCGCGATCAGCAAGGCGATCATGATCAGGAAGCGATCGAGATCGTGATCAGTGATCAGGTATGTGATCGCGATTAGAAAATCATATTTTGTGTGGGCCATGCAAGTTCATGATCGCTACCGTCTTGAGAGAGCGACATGTGGCAAAAGATATCCAAGACATGAAGATAGGTATAGCGTTGTTGGGTTTGATTGGTTATGATTAAACAAAGTTCGATCTGCTTCAAAGAAACGTGTCGACTTCTCCTCCGGGTGGATCATTGGCCACCCGACGTCAAGTTTAGGTTTACATACTTTAATCAAGTGATATCCCTCGATTGTTTGGCCAGGGATCAAGATCTCTCAAACAACACCCCAACTGCGACTGGACGCAGGAAACCCTTTGTGGTTGAGGAACCAAGATCGTGAGACGGCTCAAGTGTTCAGCAGGCTCGCGAAACAAGGTCTACATTTGGACAAGGCGATCTGTTACAGATCAAGGTGACTCATATCGAGCACCCCACAAGCATACAAGTGATCGCGTGACGAATTCCACATGATCACACCAACCCCGATCGTGGTGTGAAGATTTCCACACCGTGATCGAACCTCAACCCCATCGCAAACACGGTCAAGTTTTCCATTGACACGATTCCACTTGCAAGATTGCAACCCGCTCCACCGACGGGTACACGAGGTGAGAAAGGCTATCAAGAGAACGGAATCGGAGCACCCCCTCCGCTAGTCGATCGTCCGGGAGTTAGTGGAGAGTTGGGATCGACTACTCAAAAGAGCGATCACCACTCCACCACAGATGCGCACATTAGATGAAGATAAATTTGGAGTCGAGAAGATAATGGATGTGCGATCCGACAGGAAGACCCGTTTTTTAATTTTTTAACGCCAGTATTTGGTGCAATAGAAGAGACCTGGTGACCCGACATAGGTAGACGAGGACCACTTGAACTGTGGAGTCTTGCTGCAAGAGTTCGAATGTGACAGGGTCAGCAAGAATCGTTTCGAAGAGATGCAATCACACGAAAAAGTGGTGGATAAATAGCCAACCTGTCGACTAGAGATTGGCGTACAAGGAGGTTGTATGAAAAGGTGGATGTTTTAAATGTCTGTGAGTGACGACCTTAGATTGCGGAGATCCGGTCGCGGCTGAAAAGCTGAAGAAAGAAAAGAAATTAGGTAAATTTTCAGAAGAACAAAAGACATTGGAGAGGGAGTTAAAAATCTGCAGGGACGCTGACGGGACATACGACTTTAAAGAGCCCACGAGAATTCTAAACTTCCCAAAGAAGAAAGTGGCGAAAGAATGCAACGAAATTGGGGGCGAGATTGTCGCGATTTGATCGAGATCACGTGACGATGGAAGATATTCGATTAGTGGGGGTAGCCTTGTTGATCGATACTGAAAAGAGATATAATTGACTACTTTTGAGCTCGTGAGAGATCAAATGAAGTGAACGGTGATGTAGAGACCATTACATTCAAGGATTCCGATCAGGAGGTAGCTGATCTGGTTCATGGACGGTCCACCTATCAGCCAGACGCGATCACGGTCGAGGATTGTAAGGAACAAAGATGATCCAGAAAAAAGGCCAAAAGATTTGCGGCGATGACAACTGACGACATTTTGAAAGGAAGGAGAAGGTGAAGGCACTGGCGGTTATGTATTTGACCGGAACTAATGAGGAAAACGGTCAAGCGTATACCGATTCAAGAAAATATTTTGCTAGTTGAATTCCATCAAGGACAACGATCCTAATGAGGCTGGTCGTGTTCAATTACAGTCCACCAATTATCCAGACGGGATTATTGTAGAGGATTGTAGGGTACAAGACCGGTCTAGCAATCAACCAGACGCGATACTAACTGAAGAATGAGGGTTGCAAGGCCCGCTCAACAAGGACGATCGACGATCAACAAGACCACCTATGGCGTCCACACACTAATGTGGATCGTAGGTATCGATCCGATTCGGCATGACCAGCCAGGGTGCTGTTTTGAAGAGGTCTGAAAGTCAATAGCTGTCAAGATGCAAGAGGATGCACAGCTAGGTCGACACCTTTTGTCGACTAACGATGCAGGGGACGATTGTGGTAAAGTGATCACGATATTTAACCGTGGTGTTGGGATGCGGGAGCCCATAGATGGCAGAAGTCAGTTAAGTCCGAGAATGAATATTATAGGAAGAGTATTGGCTTGAACGGGTGGCTCGCAATTCGGATCCGATCTCGAGAACTCTATCTTGTGGAGAAGCGCAGGTGAAAAATAATGAAAGTGTGGATCGTTCGAACCGCATTAAGTGTGAAATCAATATGGTTGGTAAAGCACGCTCGGATATGGGCCGTTGGTACGAATGAAAATATCAAACGACTGAGTGAGTAAACGACTGTTGAAGTTATGCGGATTAATATATTTAACGAGCGAGAAGGAGTACAGTCAAGGATCGATAATTGACCGATCGTGACACGCGATCAAGGGCTCAGAGGTGACGGCGATCCGACTGTGGATGCCCGATCAAAGACGCAACCGATTGACCACAATCCATCCTGGGTATGTACCTCTGGTTGGTGTGGACACATATTTGGCGTGGACGCGTAACTGTTGTCGATCCCATAATTGGTGTGCATCACATACCACGATCCACTACCCCGCCTTCTACTATACTTCGATTCACGACACCGCGGTCCACTGTCCCGCGATCCACTACCCCGTGATTCACTACGTAGTGTCTGTTGTAGACCACATGATGCAAGAAGTGAGTCACATATACAGGCGATACGCGACAGAGATCTATCGAACAGATAGGCATAGACTTAGAACTTCGATTTGGTTTATTAACATTAAACAGAATTAGATTCGCTACGAAAGACATGCGTCGACTCCTCCCAGCCAGGAACGTTGGCTTCCTGTTGAACAGAGAGTGACCCACGTCTCTGCAAGCTTTGCCACTGTATTGTTTGGACGGGCGGAAAATCAGTTCTTACCCCCTCTCCTCAACTGCGATAGGACGCAGTACACCTTGCTATTAAGATTCAAGATCACAAGACAGCTCAAGCGGTCAGAAGGCTTGCGAAAAAGCATCACTCTTGTAAAAAAGCAACTCTGGAAGAGCGACCAAGTATGCACGCGATCGAGTGAAGAGTTTCCACTCGATCCACCCTGCGTGCGACCGGGTGCGGAATTTCCACCCGACCAACACCTATCCCCGAAACGGTCAATTTCAGCTTCAACTCAAGTCCACAAAGAAGCGCGCAACCATCTCCACGAACGGGTACACAAGGTGAGCAAGAAGAAACAGAGGACGGGATAGGGGTACCCCCTCCGTTAGTCGTTTTGTCTGGGCTCTAGTAGAGAGTCGTGATCACAAGAAATTTGTGGTCACTACTACACCACAATGGTGCGCGTGCCCCGATTCGAACCAGTGATATCACCGTGAGTCCCTGAGAGAAGAAGTCAAGACCAGGACTGAACCTGGGATAGGAGAGCCAAAGAAAGAGTGACTTTCGGAGACGCGAGAGAATGAAGGATTTCCAGATTGTAAAAGCTTTGGGAGAGGCTATGAAAATAATAAAAAAGAGGCAGATCGGGTGCACGATTTAAAAGAAACAATATGACCCTTTCCTGAGGTTGCTTCAGGGCCTACCGCGGATTGCGCTGAAAATCACGATCTGCAAGATGGAAATCATAGGGTAATTCTTATTAGATTTTTATTTGATCGGAGGAACCATCAGACATGATGAAGAAAGAAGCGAGTAGTTTGGACGACTTTAAGAATCTGGCCGCAGTGAAACAAGATCGAAACGTTTACAAAAACAAGCAAGCCGAATGAAACTTCGAGACGGAAGAGATGGATATAGACTCTAAGTCAGTGGATCGCGAAGTAAAATTTGAAGATTGGCGATTCGACAAAACCATCCGGGAGTACCATTCGAAGAATCTGAAGAAGCTGTTTTCAAGTGGCCCTGTGCTTAAGCCGATCGGGCCAAAGCTGATTGGATCGCTGCGCGGACCGATATCAGTGCCCAAACCAACTCCCAACGTGTTGGAGGCGCTCCGACGTCTAATTAACCTACTAACGGAGGGCGGGGTTCATTGCTGGGACGTTCAATGCCCAAACGCTACTAGAGTGCAACCACGACCGAGTTATTGCCGCAGGACAGTCGTTGTTTAAAGCGATGAGCCCGCTCATGGGCGTTCGCAACCCCGAAGAAAACCCGGCCTCGCCGATCGGCATCACGGATCGACAGAATGCGTCGCGGGTCACGATGTATCAAGTTCTCACACCGATAAACGACTCCTCAAGGGGAGAACACACGGGATCGTCCCGTCATGTTTCAGCGGAGTCAGAAGAGGAATCGATACGCTTCGGTCGAGAACCAACTGCTGTCGCTAGGACCAAAAGGCGCGGATCCATTGCGAAAGAAATTTGGACAGAACGGTGAGTAGGCGCAAGCGAAAAAGCCACCGGCGAGTCAGTTCATGAACATGATGAAATTGTGGCGAAGTGGTGATCACAACTTCCTTGTGATTCCGACTCTCTACTGGCGCCTGGACGACCGACAAATGGAGGAGGTACCCCTATCCCGTCCTCTGCGTTTTCTTGCTCACTTTGTGTACCCGTCGGTGGGGCGAGTTGATTGCTTTTTGGTGCGCTTGAGCTGAAGCTGAACTTGACCGTTTCGGGGATAGGTGTTGGTCGGGTGGAAATTCTACACCCGGTCGCACGCAGGGTGGATCGAGTGGAAACTCTTCACTCGATCGCGTGCATACTTGGTCGCTCTTCCAGAGTTGCTTTTTTACAAGAGTGATGCTTTATTCGCGAGCCTTCTGACCGCTTGAGCTGTCTTGCGATCTTGAATCTTAATAGCAAGGTGTACTGCGTCCTATCGCAGTTGGGGAGAGGGGGTGAGAACTGATTTTCCGCCCGGCCAAACAATACAGTGACAAAGCTTGCAGAGAGGTGGGTCACTCTCTGTTCAACGGGAGTCCTCATTGAGCACATTATCACCAACCACCAGACAGGGACGGGACAGGACATTGACCGGCTCATCTACGAGCAGATCATTGTCGAGACGTACCCGTTGCACGAAGATCAAGAGAAGATGAACCTGAAGGAGCGCTGGATCGTGTGGAGCACGTCGCCGATGAACCAACCGTTTGACCGTATCTGCCAGTACGTTGGCGTCAAGGTCGCTGTAACGGGGTAGCGCGTTACATGATATTGTCATTAAGGCTAAAATGGCTTTAAATAATATTACGTTGAATATTCTTTTTACAATATCACAGACGTGGTGAATTGTTAAGATGACCGAAGGGTCTACTCATTGGTTCATATCGTGATGATATCAACCCACCAATCGCTGCTAGACGCGCGCAATGGGTGGTGAGTAGACGTCAACATACATTTAGTTATATTGATATAATTAAGTCAGGACAACAGAGATTCAAAGAGTTATAGGACTTAATTATATTCATACAGTTTTGCTTTTACCGGAGACTAGTATGACTACTTAGTCTCCTTTCCTTCCCCTGTGTTCGTTTAACACCTAGCAGGGCACTATCGACCACATTCGTCAGTGGAAGTATACTTCGTACTGGTCAATCAGTACGTAATAAACAGTGCCCCGTTACAGTCGCGCTCTACTTTCTCTACGTCGGACACTACACCAAGTGGCTCCTGTATCCGATTCTGATCGGAATTCTCACGGTTACCGTGAGCTACTGCATCCCACATGACAACTGCACCACCGTGTTTGCCTACATCTCGCCGCTTTTTGGAGCGTTCATGACAATCTGGATGACCATCTACCTCGAGAACTGGAAGCGGCTTAGCTCGCGAGAGACGCTACGCTGGGGCACAGCACACTTTTCAGAGACGGTGAATCTTCGCCCGCAGTTCTACGGCGAGCGCATCCCCTCGTTTATCAATGGTATGCCCACGCGAAACTTTCCCCCTCGTGAGAAGCTCAAGCGAGTGGCCTACAGTTGGGTGGTCATCTCTTTCCTCATCCTGGTCGTGTTTGTCATCGTGTCCTCGATTTTCATGCTATCCAACGACCTGACCAAGGGCGACGACTCGGACAAGCTCGTGCTGGATAATTACAAGTACGGCTCAAACGTGTCGTCGCTCGCCAACGTTGTCCAGATCACCCTCATGACAAAAATCTACAACTACGTTTCGATTGTGCTTGTGGATCAGGAAAACCACCGCACGGATATGGAGTACGAGAACAGTCTCATTATCAAGACTGTCATCTTTCAATTCTTAAACAACTACGCGGGTCTGATTTACGTGGGGTTCCTGAAAGAAGGATTCGAAGATTGCGATGTGAGCTGCATGCACGATCTCGAGTACATGCTCGCGATCGTGTTTTGCTCGCGACTGTTTGTGGGAAACATTGCCGAAGTGGCTGTTCCTCGCCTATTTGTGTACTTCAGCAGGTACCAGTTACTGGGTCACTTGAATTACTACAAGCAGTCCGACGCTGAACGAGAAATCTTTATGGCGCAGTACGACTGGCACGGTACCTTTGACGACTACACGGAGATGGCGCTCCAGTTTGGCTTTACGAAAAAATTTGTCGTGGCTTTTTCATTTGCGCCTATGCTGTCCTACGTGAACAACTACTTCGAGATCCGCTTGGACGCATACCGTCTCATTTTCGAGTCGCGTCGTCCACGCCCGCGTAACGTGCGCAGTATGGGATAATGGTACCAGGTGCTGCAAGCGTTTGCAGCGATCTCCGTGTGTACCAATGGTGTAACGGGGCACACCCTTGCGTGAACTTAACGCAAGGGCTTGGGTGCCCGACAGACGTACACGAGGCAAACGAGGAAGCGTAGATAAGGGAAAAGTAAAACTCTTATATTAATATAATTAAGTCTTTATCCACTGTCTATCTGTTTGACTTAACTTAATTATACTAATCTAACTGGGTGTATGGTGACGTCTCGTCACCAATCATTGCGCGCGTCTTACGGCTATTGGTGGGTTGATATCATCAAGATATCAACCAATGAGCAGACCCTTTGGTCGCTTCACCAATATTACCATTATCGGTGATATTGTTCAAAGAATATTCACTTAATATTCTTTATTGTCATTGTTTCTTTAAAATGACAATTCCATGTAACGGGCTGCCCCGTTACAAATGGTGCAGTTATCATTTTCACAGGCGACTTCTACAATCATCTGGAAATGCCTACCCGCGTGTGGATGTTTACAATCTTCATCAACGGCATGTTCCTGTTCAAGTACTTTCTCGAGATCTGCATCACCGACGTTCCGGAGGATGTGATAGTGCAGAAGTATCGCCAAGAGTTCCTCATCAGTAAGTGTCTGTACCACATGCCTGATGACGACGTCAGCTGCCCGATCGGAGACGACTGTGATGACCTGGCAAATGAGCTCACTATTGTCGACGAAGACTCTTCGTGAACGTGAGGTGCATCAGTCGCCATTGCAAACGGGGCCAATGTGCAGGCAACTAGTCAACGAGACTCATTCTGTTCAAAGGAGCCTACCTACCTGTTGCTTTCCCAAAAGAAACGTTTGACATTGTAAAAACCTGTTGGCCAAGTGCATCAGTGAGGTGCAATCGTTCTCTTGACACGCAGTACGCGCCGTCATACCCAATTATTTTTTTGCCGCAATGTAAATGAACTGCTCTTCGTATTCACACGTTGTCATTGTCTTTTTGTCAGCTCAAATGGACAGTGTCAGCGACACTGTATCAGCAGATAGCCGACGGACAAATCCTTTCGTGTCTTCTATCGGAACTGACGGGTGTAGCCATAACGGTGCGTGCGACCGACCCCAGCTGTTTGGCAGTCAGAGAAAGTACCGTGTTATGTGCTCGCAAACTGCCTGTTCGGTGCACGTGTGTGCGCCTCGTTGCGTCTTTTTAGCCAATCGGCGGTCGTCGTGCGTGCAAGCGACTTTGGAAGGCACAAAGAGCCGAACGGCTCGCGGGGCTGGACGCTTGACGCTGGGCTCGATATGCGGCACTTGCCGCGCAGAGACGTTGACGAGGAGGTTCACGACGCAGCGGAGGAGCTTGGGAGAGCCATTGGCGGAAGCGACGGTCCGCGCATGTGCGACGAAGACGAAGAAAAGGCTGCAGAAGGGAACGAATTTCTCAGCACGAGACACTTTCTGCCGGACAGCGACCCTTGGGGTGGACCAGAAACAGTGTACAGCTCGTATCCGCAGAGGTCGCTGGGCTTTATGTGTCCACTTTGCCTCTGCGTGACGCACTTGCCGGCCCAACAGGACTGCGGACACGTCTTGTGCTTCTCCTGCCTCCAGCAGTCCCTCTCTATAGTGGGCGCTTGTACGCTGTGTCAAGCACAGCAGATGCTCGAGATCCGTGAGACGGCGCTACTTGCTGCGCCAGAACAAACGATGGGAATGCCATGTGTTCGTGCAGAGCGAGCTGGTCATGTGCCGGTACATTGATCTCTTGGGTCGTTGAAAGTGTATGTTCGTGGTTTGGTGCACTTCTGAGCGATTTTTGATGTCTTGTGATGTAGATCTCGACGTCGGCTCATTTGTCAGTATTACAAAGAGCTGTTGGTCAATCGGACCATGTGCATGTCAGTAGGAACAAGCACAGCATGTATGCTGACACGGCCGTGTTTGCGGGCTACGAGGCAAACAAAGGGTACGAGGATCTCGTGCCAAATACCAGTGCAGCACCGTTCTTGTTCGACAGTCTGAGTGATTTGGATGACGTTATCGATCTTGATGATCTGGTTTCGTCGGACAGTGAGCAGCCTTCGTCATTGGTAGCAGAATTCGTCTCTCTGGATGAAAACGTCACTGTGGAACCTTCGCGCCATCCACGAACATCGCTACGAAAAAGGAGCTTTGATTCGTATGGACAACCGCCGACGGTTGAGGAGACGCCTACTATATCAGTGCCGAAAAAGTCATTACCGGCTAGCATTTGTGCATGCAGCAAGAAGACTAAAGCGCGTAAGTTGAAGCGCGGGGAGCTCGGTGCTACTCGAATGGAGTGGCAAGTAGTGCGTTCAGAGGGCTCTCCACCGGATCCACGATACGATTGTGGGCTCGCAATGTATGGAAACGTTATGATTGTTGTAGGCGGCATCGTAGGCGAGTTACGGCTAAATGACCTATACACGTTAGATCTTGCCGCAAAACCTTTGCCTCAATGGATTCGACCGCCGGTTGGCGGTGTATCGCCACCATCAGGCCATCTCCTCCAGATTTTCGTCATTGACGACAATTTGTATGCGATTGGTGGCACCACTGATGGTAATTTTCTGACGGAACTTCACCGACTTCACCTCAGTACGTTCACCTCGCAAGTTTTGCATTGAGCAGTTTAGTATATCCGATTGACAATCACCTTGTGCGTGTGTTGCGAATTAGAGTGTAGTGAGTGGAAGTGGGAAAAAATTGAAGTGGCTGGAACGCCTCCGTCAATGCGGTATTGGTATTCATTGACAGTGTTGCAGGGGATGGCAATATTGTACGGAGGCTACGGCCACCCTCGACGACTGAGTGATACGTTTGCGCTTCGCTTCGGTTCGTACTCTTGTTGTATCGATTGTAAGATGAGGCCTAATCGTTAGCTTGCATGTGACAGACACCGAGGTTCCAACATGGGTAGAACTTCAACCTCGCGGAGAGATTCCGGGATCGTCGTCGACGCACTCAGTATGCGTCATCAACGATCGCATGTACATATTTGGTGGATACGACGGCAAGTGTCGTCGTGGCCAGCTTTTTTCATTCGAGATCGGTGCGTGTTTGTCAGGAAGCGTATGCGAGTATTGAAGCCAATGCGGTATTTCTGGTGCAGAAGATGCTTCGAGTGAGCACATCGATTGTGTGTGGTGCAAAGTAGAGACTCAAGGGCGTGGCCCTGCATCGCGCTACACGCATTCGAGTGCCAGTATTGGCTCGCAATTGATTGTCTACGGAGGTAATACCGGGTGCTTGAAAGGCGACGCGTATGTGCTGGACGTTGGAGCAGGTACTACGTTTGCAGCAATTGATACGTAATGACTCGACTGACGCATGATTTTGTCGTCTTTAGACGAAGACACTCCGATTTGGAAACCGGTCAAGTGTGATCCCCCGTTGACTCCGCGTGCATGGCACCGAGCAGTGGTTTGCAATGGCGCAATGTACGTATTTGGAGGCAACACCGCTGACGGGAAGGAGAATAACGTGATACGCGTCGCCTTTTAGGCGACTTAGATCAATCGTGTATGGACTGCGTCCACCGCGGACATTTTTTTCAACGAATGTGGCCGCAGGGGACGACAGCATGCACGCTGGACAAAGGCATAGAGATGCACTATGTAGGTACGATACAACTGGAGCATTGTTGGAGATGATGGCAGATGATAGCGGAGTCGTACATCGGCAAGAGATGAAGGTAAAATCGTAAATGCGAGCTTGATGTGTAAACGGTATGTGAGTGTGGCTACGGTGCAAGTCAAACTTTTCGGCAGCTACTTATTGTCTGTAATAAGTCACGCACGCACGTACGCACATGCTTGGCTCAAAAGCGTTAATAATGCAACATTCACATGCATGACGACTTCTCGATCCGTAAGCAAAAAATGTACACAAAAGTAAGAGATTGGCGGTCACCGTACGCGCTCAGCGGTAAAAGAGTTTGCTGACTTTCTGCTGTTCATCACCAAATGCTTGTCGTCGATCGCACTTGCTGTTGTGTCTGCTTGTTGCCGCATGAAATAATAACGAGTCTGCTGGAACTTTGTCGCTGCACCGGAAACGTCGCTGACTTCTAACACTGCTCCATCAGTGACGTCATTGAATTTTGCGTTGTCATTCTCGTCAATATGGTACCTCTACCGATGCAGACTTAAGTCATTGGCGCTAAGTCCGTGCAGAATAGAATCTAGCATCATACGATGAAGGACACAATGCTTGACAGAAAGTAGGATGATCAGTGTCGATGGTCGCACCACGTTACTCGTTCGTCATAAAAAATCAAGCCTTTCAACCATTGGCGACTTGTTTTCTCAAAATGTACTGACAATTCCATAGCAAGCTACCTGTATGTATGCGTCGTACAACATGTACATTGATCATCAAAGATCGGTGTGCCTAGACGATGTGTCTAGCCTGCTACAACAAAAAAGCCGCGGCAATCATTCACCCCAACACGGAAGACTCATATTTCACCTTTGCAGCTTCAAGTCGATCACGTTCCGTCCACTTACGTTACAATACACAGACTTTGCTCATTTTCTCTCTATTATGTTCGAACGCGCCGTCTTTTAGCCTGTTCTCCTGCATTAGTTATCGATTCGTCACATCTTGGTCAATGTCAAGTCGGTAAACGCGGTGGACATACACGATATGGAATTCGCCTCCTGAACATCGTTGAACCGACAGATCCTTTGATCATGCTAACAAATTTATGCGAGGATCCACTTATTGATGTTGCCAGTAGTCATTTATATGTACACGCACAACAACGGTGTTTCTTACAAGCTTTATTATTACAGTCACTCTTTGAGACAATTACGAGTATCTTCAATCTTTTTGCTCAGCATATCCCTCTCTCATCTTTGTTCTTGTGCGAGCTCATCCACGCGAACTTCGTTGAGCTTTCGACACTGTTTGCAGTCTCTATTGCATTCAAGTACAAGCATGTTTTGAAATGTAGTAGGACATATGTCGGCCTTACGAGACATTTAGAATGTGTCTCTTTGTACGCTCGGCACACGCCGCGTTCTAGTCAGAGCTAACACACAACTTTTAAGTTGTGTGGCGACACATCCCTCGCAATAGCGATATTGGTACCAGAAGGTTGATATGGATAAAATAAACGACCATAGGTCGATGGCCTGGCCTTACACTGATCAAAATCATCGCTATTCACTTTCGAAGTGGTGTAGCGGGGTTAGCCATGATATTGACACACCAAAATGGATCATTGAGTATACTATATTTATAAAAATATTATACAATATATCCTTGCTGGGTAAATATTGAAGAGATAGCACTGTCGAGTAAACTCGGTGCTGCAACTGCTTCACGCATGGTTGACGTAGTCTGTTAAATTATCCGAAAAAACCACGAATCGATGCTACAGGTGAGCAATGGGTAGTCGATCAGGTAAGCTATATTGAAAATTTGTTGTTTGATATCGTTAAAATGAGAAAGCGATGTTATATATTACAAAAGTTTCAACTGTAGGTTAAAATTTGGTCTAATTTATCTTAGCCCAAGTGTGTCGTGCACAAGACCAGTCTTCCTATGCATAAAGAGTGTACGTGAGGTTTCGAGGCACCTGCCTACACTGTGGTCATCATATGTGGCTTGTTATGTGCCCGTACAATTACCCGGAATTCCGTTAGTTTTCAGAAGTGCGCCAAAGTGGGTCACAGCATACTTGTATCCTTCAGTAGACACATTGCATCATAGTCACTATTTGTAACGGAGCACGCTCTTACCAGATGACGATTAAGACCATGTGTTAATGGAACACAAGAGTGCGTACTCCTGACGCCACGTAAACGCGGCGTGAGGAAGCGCAAACTAGTAAACAGAGATCGGTATCTCTGTATAAGTGTAACGGGGCAGCCCGTTACATGAAATTGTCACTTTAAGGAAAGTGACAATAAAGAATATAAAGATGGATATTCTTTAAAACAATATCACCAAAGTGGTGATATTAAAGGGTCGACCAAAGGGTCTGTTCATTGGTTGATATCGTGATGATATCAACCCACCAATCGCCGCAAGACGCGCGCAATGAGTGGTGACGAGACGTCACCATACATGCAGTTATATTAGTATAATTGAATTAAGTCAAACGAAGAGACAGTAGTTTAAAGACTTAATTATATTAAAATAACAGTTCTACTTTTACCCTACCTACGCTTCCTCGCTTGCCACGTGTACGTCTGTCGGGGCACTCAAAACCCTTGCGTTAAGTTACGCAAGGGTGTGCCCCGTTACACCTGGTAGCACTTTGTAGTCCTTCCAAGGACCACATCATCCAACATGAACATGTTGGATGAAGAAGACACCTTTCACGCCACGCGTGAAGGGTTTACCCATTTGAGTGACATCGAATGGGGTGCGGTAGAACGAATGAGTTCTACCGTAGGCGAACTCGTCGTCAGCACCATGTTGGAGTCTCTAGACACAGACCAACAACATGCCGCTATCGCCAAGTTCATTCAGAATGAACTTGCTCTCGAGAGGGAGAAAGTAGCCTTGCTTCACCAGCAAGGCTCTCAACAGGCCGAGCAGTTGAGAGAACTCGGTGCTCAACAGACGGAGCTGTTGAGACAGCAGCAATTCCATGCTGCTGTGGGCGGGACGGCGCATGCGCGTCGTCCCGAAGTCATGAAAGTCGACATCTCCAAGTACAGTGGAGTCCCGGAGGACTCCCTGTTACTATGGTTTGTCGAACTTGACAGAGCCCTAAGGGCTCGTCGCGTCGAAGATGAGCAAATGAAACTCACATTTGCTCAGACCCACTTGGCAGGGCGTGCCAAAACTTGGTCCCTGGGACTCGAGAGTAGCAACCCAAATGTGGCTAGGTCGCTAGATGACTTCAAGCCCCGGCTCAGACAAACGTTTGAGCCGCCACGTGCTGAGTTCAGGGCTCGCTCAGAGCTCCTGAAACTCAAGCAGGGTAAGCGTGATGTGCACGCTTACGCACAACATATACGACTCCTTGCGAGTAGTATAACTGCCAACCCAGTACATGAACACACGTTGGTTACGGTGTTCATGCAAGGGCTCGCAGAAGGGCCCTTCAGGAGCCACCTGTTCCGCCTTGAGCTAAATACGCTTGAAGAAGCGATATCAGCCGCGGAACAGGAAGACTTTAGCATGAGACAGGCTCATGCTAGCTCAAACTCTTACCGTCCACCGAGACGACAAGAGATCGGAGGTCCAGAACCAATGGACCTCTGTTATGTTGAGAGCGAGAGACCTCGCTCTACGAACAACAAGCGATTGCAGAGGTGCAATCGCTGTCAGAAGTTAGGGCACTACGCACACGAGTGTAGTGCTCCACGCCCAGTACCAAACAGTATTGAGCGAAATGGACGACCTTTTGCCAGAAAGGGCAATGGGCGTGGGTCCAGCGCTGTTGCGAAGCCGCAACAGCGAGACGGACCATCAAAAAATGGTCGGGGTCAGTAGGGGCGGAGCGCCCTACTGATCCAGCAACCTCAAGAGAATTTGCAAATATCTTGACGAAAGTTGCTCCAGATACACAATCGTTGTGTGTCTCTTCACCTGGTGATGACGTTTCGCTCATCACCTTGAAGTTGGAAGCGACAAATGATTTGTCGCTTCGTGCCCTAGTAGACTGTGGGGCGTCGAACAATTTTGTTCGTCGCCAGTCACTAGAGGGTCGTAGGCTCAAGTTCGTTGAGCGCGACATTCCCCTCACAAGGATGACGGTGCGCCTTGCAACAGGCGCATCGATAACCGTTGCAAAACGTGTAGTAGGAATCCACTACACGTTAGAGGGCGAACAGTACGATGATGACTTCATCGTACTAGATCTGGATGACAAATTTGATGTCATCCTGGGATTACCTTGGCTCAGAAAGTACGAGCCAAGAGTGAGCTGGCAGCATCGATCCGTGAAGATGCCTGCTGCTTGTTCATCAGATGGCCATCTGATGAACATCTTGGAGCGTCCACAAGCGTGTGGATGTTCTGCGAGTGAGTGCGATGGCCTCACTTGCGGTACGGTCGTTAGCACGACTGCACAAGATCACAGTGTAGTTGATCACTACACTGTGGAGCAAGCTCCCGGCGGCTGTACAGAAGTACAGGCTGCGCCGAAGGTCCACCACTCGAATAAGTCGAGTGGACCGGGACATGGATGCATGCCTAGCGGGCAGCATCTTAGAAGAAAGAAGTCTGTTGCCCCCAAGGGGCAACATGAAAATCCTAGGTCGACTGGAGAGTCGACCGTAGAGGATCGGTTCCTGACTGTGGTTGCACAGCCACAGTCGGAAGACGTCGAGGGAATAAGTCCCCACGTACTTGAGGAAGGAATTCCTCAAGAGTCGCTTGCTGAGGGATTAGGCCCTCAGCAACCTGTGGAAGCAAGTTCCCAGGAAGAAACCGAGACGTTGAACGTCTTGGTTAATGACGGATCAAGCGTAGGCGCTTATACGCTTGATCTGATTGTGCCTCCGAAGTTGACTTCGGAGATAACTCAGTTGCCAACGCTATAACCGAAACGGTTCTTGCGTGATCTGCGTAGTGGCAAAGTCAAGCAGATCTGCATACTCGTCACAGAGGACGAGTATGTGACCGACATTCGGTCGGCAACAGTATTTGCTGAGAACGAACGGGTTCTCAGCAGCTCATCGATGGACGAAAGTGTCCTCGATGAGAAGACTCGGATTGAGCGATACGCGTCCCAATCCTGGGAGTCACTTCAGGCAAATCCTTTGTATAAGGATTTGATCGAATTCAGGGATGTGTTCCCTGAATCCGTACCTTGCGAGTTGCCTAAGGACAAAGGCACTCGACACGAGATCGAGCTCAAACCGGGCTCGAAATACTGTGTCATGAAGCAGTGGCCACTGCCTCGTGAACAAGAGATAGCGATCGACAAGTTCTTTGCCGATCGCTTAGCAGCGGGCCATGTGAGGGAATCAACATCCCCTCACAGCTCTCCGACCTTCTGTGTGCGAAAGGCCACAGGAGGGTGGCGGATAGTGCACGCATTCAACAAGTTGAATGCTGCAACGGTACCGGCTCAGACGCCGATACCGAGGAAGGACGTAATCATAGATGGTATGTCAAAGAGTACCATCTTTTCGTCCATGGATCTGATGGATGGATTCTATCGGATCCTGATGCGTGAACGGGACGTCCCGTTCACGGCAGTGAGTACCCCCAGCGGGATGCTGTGGGAGTGGCTAGTGATGCCACAGGGGCTGAGTAATGCCCCTGCAACATTCAACAGATGTGTAACAAATCTGTTGAGACCGGTGCGAGACTTCGCACCGAGTTACTTCGACGATGTGTTCGTCCATAGCCGGGCTATGGACGGAAAGACGGACGTTGAAGTTCACAGAACTCACGTTCGTCAGGTTCTTCAACTTATGCGCAAGCATAAGTTGTACGCCAACCTCAAGAAGTGTATATTCGCGGCTAGCGAAATACCACTTCTTGGGTGCATCGTGGGTAAACACGGCGTACGCCCTGATCCCGAAAAGATCAAGGCGATCACCGACTGGCCAGTGCCAGTCGATGTCAAGGGACTAAGGAAGTTCCTTGGGCTTGCGGCGTACTTGCACAAGTACTCGCGCAACTACGCCGAGATGGCTGTTCATCTTTCTTGCTTGCTCAAGAAAAATGTCAAGTGGTCATGGAACGCTGAGTGCCAGCGTTCCTTTGAAGGTATCAAGCGGAGCTTGATGCAATCGCCGATCTTGGCGATTGCAGATCAGGACAGACCATTTTATGTGGTCTGTGACGCCAGCGATTTCTCAATCGGCTGTGCGTTAATGCAGTTCGATGCAGATGGCGCGGAGCGCGTCATCTGTTATCAGTCGCGTCAGCTGCAAGCAGCTGAGCGTAATTACCCAGTGCATGACAAGGAACTCCTTGCCATGAAATACGCACTGGCTAATTTTCGCGTCTATCTCTTGGGAGATAGACCGTTTGTTGTCTACACGGACCATGCGTCATTACGCACGGCCGTAAACGGCCCACACCTCTCGCAAAGAATGGCGAGGTGGCTGTCTTTCTTCGCGGAGTATAACTTCTCCGTGGAGTATAAACCGGGACGACTCAATGTCGTCGCGGATGCTCTTTCGCGCCGGCCCGATTTCGAGCCGGACGCACAATCCAACAGTGAAGATAAGCCCACTGTTGCGACACTGTCAGTCAGTGTCCCGTCGTCAAGTTTACTTGACGACGTACGAAAGGCATACGCGGAAGATGAGGATCTTCTGCGATTGATGGATCATCTGGTGAATCCATCTAGTAAATCCATGAGGGATTTACCGGATTTGTACCGATCCTCATCGGATCGGTATAGTACACGCAACGGATTGCTGTACTATACAGCTGTTGCCGACGACACGCCTCGTGTCGTCGTACCCGCTCATCATGATATGCGGTTGCGCATCATGTACGAGTGTCACGATGCCCCAACAAGCGGCCATCGTGGAAGGGAAAAGACTTACCTCACGGTAAGTCGTGACTTTTACTGGCCCCGCCAGTATCAGTTTGTTCGCAAGTATATACGTGCTTGCGAGGTTTGTCAACGGGTGAAGCCTAGTCCTTCATCCCGTGCGCCATTGCAGCCTCTGCCTGTTCCGACAGAGTGCTGGCAGTCCGTTTCAATGGACTTCGTCTTCGGGTTTCCCGAAGACGCTCACAAGAATAATGGTATTCTTGTGTTTGTAGACCGATTCAGCAAGATGGTCCATCTTGCTGCTGTCCCTGAGTCAATCAAGGCTCAAGGTTGTGCTCGTGTATTTCTAGACACGGTCTTTAGACTCCACGGGTTACCCCGTGAACTCGTATCCGACCGTGACCCTCGGTTCACGGCGGAATTTTGGCAAACCGTGTTCCGTACTCTCGGAACACGATTGAAGATGTCCACTTCTGACCATCCAGAAACATATGGTCAGACGGAACGTGCGAACCGTGTCCTCGAAGAGATTCTTCGAGGATATGTCCACTCGTTTCCGAGTTGGAGCGAATTCCTACCCATGGTGGAATTCGCCATCAATAATTCGGTGCATGCTTCAACACAGCACACACCGTTTTACGTGAATGGCCTACGCCATCCACGAGTGCCCACCCTTATAGAGTGTAACTCTTGGATAAGGGGGGAGGGACTCGCTCGAGCAAAAACCGTTTTGGCTCTTGCTCATCACGTGTCGACGCAAACGTCGTCACGTATGATGCCGATGTCGATCAAGTCGACATCGATGAAGAAGATCATCTTAATAATAGCGAAGACGCTATTATTGATTCGGATGATGATGACGATGCTGGTATATTCAGCATCGCCAACGATTATGTCAGCGAGGAAGAAGGCAACCTCGCTGAATAGGAGAAGAATATCTTAGCAGTGCGCACGAAGCGCACTGCCAGACAAAACAAAGAGTCAGCAGAGAACTTCCTGCTGACTCGAGAAGCGGTAGTCCGTTTCGTTCAGGACTCCATCGCAAATGCGGTGGACCGTCAGAAACGGAACGCAGACAAGAATGGAAGAGCAAATGTTCTTTCATTTAAGGTTAACGACCTAGTACTACTGTCAACGGTAAACCTACCTGGACATGCAGTCACTAGTGTCGGCAGTAGCAAACTACTGCCGAAATACATTGGGCCATTTCGAGTGTTGCATCGCAAGGGCAATGCATACACACTCGAATTGCCACGTAGGATGCGCACGCATCCTACGTTTTACGTGGGGAGGCTCAGGTCGTACTGTCAGTACGAGCCTTCTTCTTCCGATGAAGATAGCCCCCACGTTCAAGAACACCCATCAAGTTCTTGCGTTCGCGCTCCAGACAAAACGTCTGGTCGCGCAGATATGATACCTCGGTATTCAACCGAGATATCTCCCCGCGAGCTGTCGCCAGCTCGCCGAATAGGGAGCGGACATCCCGCTCGACCTGAAGCTGCGCCGTGGCATAATCGGCGCGATCCCTCGCCCGATCAGCCTCGTGACCCTTGCGGTTCTTCCGCACGGTATCGGTCAAAGCGTAGCGCCGATCGCGCTCGTGCTTCAAGTCATCGCGCAATTCATCGATTGCGCGATCCATCTCGTAAGGGTCGAGATGGTGAACAGAATCATCTGGAGGAGGTCTTTCCTCCTCCACCACATCCTTTGGTGGATGCTCACGGTGATCAACGCTTTCTAGTGGAGCGTATCTTGAATCACCGTGACGATTCAGGATCAAGGACGAGCTACCTCGTCCAGTGGCGGGGGTATCCACCCTCTTGGAACAGCTGGGAGCCCCGCTCTCAGCTGTTGATGGATGTTGAAGGTCTCGTCCGCCAGTATGACGAGACCCATCCGATGAGTCCTGTGGCCCATCGGTAAACACGCGCCCTAGGCGCTTGTAGACGGATTGCAAGTTTGCAATCGCGTCACGCATCTCCTCCGAGAGATGTGCCCTTCCCCTGGGCGAATTTAGGGAGTACACATCCCTATGTGCACGCTGCGAGTTGTCAACACAACTCGCACAAGGGTCTCCCCATGTGAGGCAAGGAATGCCTGCCTCACTCGATAAACAATGCAACCGGTACCTAGCACCGGTTGGCGTTCGCCGTTCGAACCTGAGGCGTGTTGCCTCAAGTTTCTTGAGCCACCCTTCTCGTCCCAAATTCTTTACGTTTTGGACGAACGCGTTCCACGCAGCCAAAAGCGATGTTTTGTCACGCTTTTGGTTGCTGTTGTACCATCGATGTCTAAGAAAGACATCGAGATAAAAATCTTCTTCAGCGCGAAAGTTCTTCGCGCTGGGACTCAAGCCGTGAAGCTCGGTTGCATCGAATAAGGGTATTCGATGGTGTTGGCCTGTCTCGTGAGACAGGCTATTGATGAGTTGTTCGGGCAAACGCCACGGCTTCAACTCATCACGCTTCACAGTGGTACCCTTGTCGGTACCACGGCTCCCAGATTGACGACGGCTCGCGCCATCGTCATCACGCTCGTGCGAAGACGCACGAGCCGGCGGTGGTGAAGAATAGAACTCACCACCCTGATCATCATCATCATCACTGCCGAACAGACTGTGATGCAAATCACGAGTCCGTTCGTTCGGCAGTGGTCTTGGCGAATACTGAGGCGTCGCCGGTGAGCGAGACGCCTCTGGAGCATTGCCCGAGTCAGACACGTCTGACTCGCCAGAGTAGATGACCTCTACATCAGGGTCATCGTGCGCACGCGGTGTGATACCGCGTGCACCTGCAGCACCTGTTGCTGCAGGCGAAGAAGGGGCGGTAGACGACGAAGCGTCTGCCGCAGAGGCTTGCACAGCACCAGGCTGTGTGAATCTTGAGTCACCTCGCATAGACATGTTAACTATGCGAGGTCAAGCGGAAAGTAAATGGAACGGACCCAACAAGTGCTCCCTGTCTTAATGGTGGCCAACGGGTGGCCACCACATTTTCGATAGTCACACGGTGACTATCAGTAAAGGGGGGTGATGTAACGGGGCAGCCCGTTACATGAAATTGTCACTTTAAGGAAAGTGACAATAAAGAATATAAAGATGGATATTCTTTAAAACAATATCACCAAAGTGGTGATATTAAAGGGTCGACCAAAGGGTCTGTTCATTGGTTGATATCGTGATGATATCAACCCACCAATCGCCGCAAGACGCGCGCAATGAGTGGTGACGAGACGTCACCATACATGCAGTTATATTAGTATAATTGAATTAAGTCAAACGAAGAGACAGTAGTTTAAAGACTTAATTTATTAATATAACAGTTCTACTTTTACCCTACCTACGCTTCCTCGCTTGCCACGTGTACGTCTGTCGGGGCACTCAAAACCCTTGCGTTAAGTTACGCAAGGGTGTGCCCCGTTACAATAAGGGAACAAGTAGAACTGTATTCATATAGTTAAGTTTCTTTAATAAATCCTCTTTTTCTTGATGTAACTATATTAGGCTACAATCTCTTAAGTAGGTTTCTTGCTCACCACCCATTGCATGCATTCAGCAGCGATTAATGGTCAATTTGGTTGATGTACCGTGTACACCAACCAATAAGTAGAGCACTTGTGGAGAAGTGCAGAAAAACAATGATAAAAAGTGTGTATCGCGCCTACTGCATTAAGTGCGAGATCGATATGATTGGTGGAGTGCTCTCGGAAATAGGCCCGTTAGTACGATGATGGTGTCACACAACTGAGTGACAGGAAATGACTGTGGGAATTATGCAGATTGATATACCTAACGGTCAAGAAGGAGTATATTTAAGGATCGACGATTGACCGATCACAATCCGTGATCGAAGGTTTGGATCACCAAGGTACAAGAACCAGATCACTCGAGGGGTGAAAATCAACTGGAGTACTGGATCGCTAATGACAATGTAATATAGATGAATATGGAAGCAAGCTGGAAGAGTGGATCGTCAAGATAATCAAGTATGCGAATTTTAGGACGTGACGGCGATCCGACCTTGGATGACCGATCGAAGATGCAACCGATCGACCACGATCTATCCTGGGTGTGTACTTCTGATTCATGTGGATCACATAATTGGTTAGGATCACACACCGCGATCCACTATGGAGCGATCCACTACAAGGCGAATCGAGGTGGATCACATAAATTGGTTTGTATCACATTCCGCGATCCACTACCTCGCGGTCCACTGCACCGAGATCCACTGCGCTGCTAGCCACTTTACCGAGATCCACTACACCGCGATCCACTACGGAGCGATCCAATAAGGAGTGTCTCCTGTGGACCATATGAGGCAAGAATTAAATTACATAGACAGGCAGTGCACAACATTTGACCTAGCTCACAGATAGGCATATTTATAGGGTTTGGATTTGGATGCTTGACATTTAAAAGAATCGAATTCGCAACGAAAGACACGCGTCGACTTCTCCCGGTCTGGAACTTTGGTCTTTCGTTGAATAGAGAGTCACCCCTGTCTCTGCAAGCTTCGCCCTTAAGTTTTTTGGACAGGCGGAACGTCAATTCTCACCCCCCCCTTCAACTGCGATCGGACGCAGTAAATCCTACAGTTCAGATTCAAGATCGCGAGACGGCTCAAGTGGTCACAAGGCTCGCGGATCAAGAATAACCCTTGGCAAAGGCGACTCTGGGAGAGCGCCCAAGTTACAAGCGATCGAGTGAAGGATTTCCACGCGATCCACGTTTGACCGGGTGAAGCATTTCCACCCGATCAACACCTATCCCCGAAACGTTCAAGTTAAGCTTCAGCTCAAGTCCACCAAGAAGAGAGCAACCCGCCCCATCGATGGGTACACAAGGTGAGAGAAAAGACACACAGCACAAAAACGGGGTACCCTTTCGGTTAGACGGTCGTCCGGGGTGTCGGGATCACAAGGAAATTGTGATCACCACTCCATCACAATGGTGCGCGTGCCCGGAACTCCTGATGACTCGGTATTTCTCCGTGAGTCTCTATGCGAAGAAGTTAAGATCATGACTGAACCTGGGATAGAAGCGCCAGCGAAAGAGGGATCGTCGCAGACGCGTGAAAATGAATAATATCGGGATCGTCAGAGTTTTGGGAGGGAAGTTGACTACAAGAAAATAAAAGAGGAAGATCGGTTGCAAAATCTGGAAGAAACCCCTCAACCCTCTCCTGAGGTCTCTTCGGGGACCACCGCAGATCGCGCTGCGAAGCTCGATATGCAGGATGAAAGCCCTAGGGCAATCCCCAACTGATTTTCATTCATATCTTGTAAACAATCAGATATGATAAAGAAAGAAGCAAAGAGTTCGAACGAATTTAAGATGCTGTCATCCTGAAGCAATATCGAAACGTTTACAAAAACAGGCAAGCCGTCTACAAGGGCAAGACGGAGAAGATGGATCAAGCCTCACAGTCAGTGGATTGCGAGGTGAAGTTTGAAGATTAATGATTCGACGAAATCAGCCGGGAATACCATTTGTTGGAGCTGGAAAAGCTGTTGTCGAGCGACCCTGTATTTAAAACGATCAAGCTGAAGCTGACAGGATCGCTACACGGACCAATATCTGCTTCTAAACCAACTCTTAACGTGTTGAAGGCGATTAGGCGTCTAAATAACCTGCTGACTGAGGCGGGGTTCACTGCGGGAACGTTCAATGCGCAAACTATATTAGAGTGCAACTACGATCGCGTGATATTATGCCGGACAGTCGCTGTTTGAGACGTTGAGTCCGTTCATAGGCATACGTGATTCTTTAGACAACCCGACCCCGTTGATCGTCACCACGGATCACCGGTTCACGCCGCGAGTCACGATGGACCAAGTTCTCACACCGAACAGCAACCCCCCAAAGGATGAACACACTGGACGGTCCCGTCATGTTTCAGCGGAATCGGAAGAGGACTCGAACGATTCGTTCAAAATCCAACGGATGGCGCTAGGACCAAGGGGCGCGGATCTATCGCGGAAGAAATTTGATCATAATGAGGAAGAGGCACAGGCAGGAAAGCCACAGGCGACGCAGTTCATGAACATGGTGGAATCGGATCAGGTGAATACCTATTTTCGAGCAGCCATGAAGAAACATGAGCTAGAACAAGCCCGTATGAATGCTGTTTGATCGGCTGTTCACCTAATTGAATAGGAGATTGATATGCCGGATGTGGACATGGTTTCGGTTGGATCGCGTCTTATTAGCTCGCACGACCACGATCTTGCGCGCCGTGACCATGGTAATAAGATATTACCACAGGTAGCAACGGCAGGGCATTGGATGATGGTGGGTTCTCCAATCGAATGATTCGGATGTCTGCCATGGCCGGACTGAAAGAGTTCGCCGAACGAGAAAAGAATGAAGAACGATCAGGAAACTGTATCTGTAAGGTGACGTTAGCGCTCCTACGCGATCTAGTTCCTGACGCGGAAAAGCGTCTAATCTTCAGCGATCATCTAACGGGATCAGCGGGTGACTTGTACAATCCGCTCCGTCGCTCGACGAGGACTTCGTGGAAGGCACTTCTGAAAGGCTTCTTGGCCAAATATGGAGGGAAGAATGCTATTTCGGTTGAAAGAATCTACTACCAAGCTCGTAAGCGATCGAACGAGACTCCATTGGAGTACTTGTACCGTCTGAATGTGGCTGAGATCCAAGCGAAGACCCCGATACGAGATGGATCGTCTGCTAATCGTAAGAAACATGTAAACCATTACTTTAGTACCCTGGACGATCGCGATCTGGCAAGAATGATAACGATGTTACGCCTTGGAGATGCAGACGATCTGGAAGAAACGCTGCAAGAATGCCAGAATATGGAAGTCCGAGAAGCCCACGCCTCCATGGGGTCGAATTAATTTTTAACAGCGTCTTACGCCACCGGCGGCCCAAATGCCAGCGAGACCGGTTCGGTCTGTGAGAGCGATATACGTGGAAAGTGAGATCAGTGGATCAGAAGTCGACTCCGGCGGATCGGATATTGATTCGGACCGACGTAATGTGTACATGGCTGCGTCTGCGCATCGCGCTCAGAAGCCAGGATACCTGATCGTTTAAAATGAGAGAGTCGATAAATAAAGGTACTACGATTGTGAAAAGTCCCAAATAGTATGTACACACTGTTGGTCGAAGAGACATAACGATCGTGTGTTGTAAGCGACTGACGTGTCAGAAGTACGGACGTAAGGGTCATCCTGTGGAAAAATGTTAGCACGTGTGTTCCGTATGCAAGAATATCCACGATGAAGGAAAGTGCCCGATGGAACAGTTTTATAACATGTTCTACCAGTGGTACGTTCCTACCAAGCATGCAGGGATGTTTCCGGAACAAGCCGAGAAGATGCTAAATCAGTACGCTCGCCAGGTTGGAATCTGATACGAACCGAGCGTTCTAGGCTCTGCATATATGCATTTGTGAAAAGGAAGTTGATCGATGAAAGAGGTGATCAGCACGATGATCGAAATAATACATGTGATTCTTCAAAGTGTCGGCATCCGTTTAGAGTTTAGAAGACATGATGAGAACGCCCAATGGCCCACCCAGATGGAACTTGTCTAAGCACCGGGTGAATCATGGGGATATTGGAAATACCATACACCATGAATATGGCTCAAGCAAGCTAATGTAGTTATGAAGATTCACAATGAAAAGGTCACAATGCTACTAAACTCAGGAGTTGAGATCTCGATCGCGGACACTGCCTTTGCTCGTATGGTAGGATGTGTCATCGTTGAGGATCAAAAATAAGAGTGTGTGGGTACAGGCAAAAACACTCACATGAACTAAGGACGCAAAAAGATCATTATCGCTCTAGATGGATCACTGGTTTACTATTTTAATTCTTGGGTGGGTGACCAAGTCGGTCAAGAGGTGACCCTGGGTATGGACTTCCTGGTGCCCGCAGGTATACGTCTGGATTTAGCGGATGGGACGCTAGTATTGCCGGATGAAGTGAGAATTTATCGAGCAGGACGTAGACCTCTGTAAGGATCGTCCATGCAGCCGATCGTGATTCCAGAACAGCACGTGGTTCTGCCGGTCGGCAGATTGACAGAGATAAGATTGGTAATATCCAGCTTAACGCCAAGCTGTGGGTGAGACGCGATCCAACATGGGTACCCACCGTAAACACCGGGATGAATCGTATCAAGTACTTGCATCTAAAAAATCTCGGCGATAAAAAATTTACCCACGATCGCGGACTGGCTTTAGGCTGGATTATGGCTGCCAATATCGTGCCTGGATACCCAGGCTACGTCTAGGTTGGATCGCGACGGTACAACGAGTGGCAGACTCTAGCATTTAAAGCAACGACAGAAAAAGAGGAAGAACTGCCACCCGAATAAGATGGTCTGATTGTATATCACCCACCATACCCTACGTCACAGAAGATTGAAGTCGACCGAAAGAGATTAATGGATCATCGGACAGTCCGATCCGAGACGCAAAAGTTGTTCCACTTTTGGAGCCACTACCACGTGTCGTTAACACGATAGAAGAAGGGTGGAGGCGATCGAATACCCGAATGGCCGATGGAAGGAGGTGAAACGAATAAGGACAGGGATACCGATCGATCACATTACGGATCGAGTGACACGATTGATGACCTACAAGTAAACACATCGATCCACAAGCGTACCTTCTGTGGTTAACATGATTCAAGAACAAACGACGAACGATAGAGCAGGCGATCAGTCCAAGAAAGAGGCCGGACCTTCGCCAGAAGTAACGACTGATGAAGAGACATGTCCGGAAGATGGCCGAGTCGAGAAAGAGCCGGAGGTCTCTACCTATCGTCATGGAAGTGGGGAATTGTACGCCGAAGATGTGGATCAACACATGGCGGTATTGCCCGACATTGTTATGCCCACCTTCGAAGTTACGATCGACGATATTCAGGTAGGCGATTCAGATTTACCACTGACTGATGACGAGGAACGATTGGTACAACTGGTCTGGAGAAACAAGCACCTTCTGATTGATAAAGGGATCACTCTTCCCCCAGTCGCACAAGGGGCGATATGCGATGTTGACGTGGGAGGAGCGAGCCCGATCGCATAGAGAGCACGGCCAGCAGCACCCAAGTTTTGTAAGAAACTAGCGGATTTGATCAAAGGGCTGCTATCAGTCAAGAATATCCGACCTTCCGCATCACCATAGGCTTTGCCGATCGTCGTAATTATATAGAAGAATGGCGAGGACATTCGATTGTGTATCGACTATCGACGAGTAAATCAGCCACCAAGGCTGATGGTGTATCCAATGCCGTTGATCGGTGAACTTTTACAAGATGTGGACAAAGCGATGTGGTATTGTTCACTGAATATGGAAAGCGGGTTTTGGGTAGTGGAAATAACGAAGCAAACGAGAAGTACTTCCGCATTCATCACGCCATCAAGCTTGTTTGGATGGCTACGGATGCTGTTTGGGTCAAAGATTGTTCCGCAGATTTACCAACGCCTGATCGACAATGCATTGCATGGCTATTTGAAGATCGGTGCTGATCCGGACACCTCCTCTATGGAATCGTTTAAACGTTTCTACGTGTTCACAGAAGGGGAACCGGACACCAGTCAGACACCTTCCGTGATAGGTAGAAGATCGTACATCGATGACATACTGATTCCAGATACATCGTGGACCTCTTTGTACGAAAGAGTAGAAGGATTGCTACGTGTATGCGACAAGTAGAATTTGTCGATCAGCCTGACCAAACGTTTTTGGGGACAGCGAATGGTGGATTATCTCGGTCATCAAGTATTGTTCGCTGGATTGAAAGCATACCCGAAAGAAAGTTGGATCGCTGGTCAACATTTTGTTTCCACGAACGCCGCGACCAATGCAGTCGTTTCTGGGTAGTTTGAATTACCATAGCTGATACATTGAAGATTTTGCAATATATGCATCCGTGTTATACGAAATACGCGAAGCAGATTCCCACGAGATCCGCCGCATGGAAAAGATGAAGTCGCCTTTACCGAATACAACGAGGTTTGACGATTGGAAGGTTCGAGGGGATAGCGATCCAGATCGTATCGAGGTTACAGGGGGCGATCCGAAAGTGGACGATCGCAAAAAATCAAGGTGACAGCGATATAGATCGGGTCAGTCTTACAGGAGGCGATCCGAGAGTGGAAGATCGCAAAGACCGTGAAAGCGATCCAGATCGTATCGATATTACCGAAAGCGATTTCAAAGGGGACGATCACAAAGATCAAGGTGACAGCGCTCCAGATCGTCTCAGTCTTACAAGGGTCGATCCAGCGTCTTCTTGTGTTAGAGGAGACGACTGGACCTCACCGGACAGAAGTGGATGGGAGAAAAAGATGATTTTGCTCACCATGTTGAAGGATAAGATTACTAAAACTCCGATTCTAAAGCAATTCGATCCGGATCGTCCTCCAGTAATCGTGGTCTATGCTAGTAAATGGGCAGTATCTGCATCTTTGCTACAAGAACACGGCGAACAATACTGGCCTGTAACGTTCACGAGCCGAACGCTAAAACCCAAGAAGATTAACTATGGAATGGTGAGAAAAAGGTTTTAGCTCTGTTGCGCATCCTGGATATTGGCTGCAATGTCAGCACTTGCAAATGACAATATTAAGTAATGGGGCATCCCCCTTCCGACTCAAAACAATGAGGTAGATTCCAAAACCAACATACAGATAATCACAACCAGTTTTTGTCTTCTACAAGATGCGTAGTCAAATGTGACGGATTTGCGTCATCAATCGGATGTGGTGGATCGATTGCCAAAGTTGACATCTTGGATGATAATAATGACCAATAAAGCGATAATGACAGCAATCACGATTCCGACAGTGACTGTAATGGTGGTACACGATAAGTGGTACAACACGATTTAGAAACGTCCATAGCGTGGTGTGCCACTCATTGAAATCAGTGGCGTTTCAGGTTTTAAAGGTACGTTTCAGGTTTTACTCTAAGGAGTGTAAAACCTTACTTAAGTAATTCGAAGGGAATTTTACCCCACTTAAATTCGTAAATAAACTTAAATTCTCCTTCTGATCTGCCAGAGGCACGTGTCGTGTTAAGGCGTCTCAGATCTTGTAAGAAAAGTCAAGCCTTGTTAAGGCGTAGACTTTGAGCACTTTGTGCTGTTGGTTCGTTTGGGCGTAAGGTCCCTTGATCAAGGACCTTTGACTTTTAAGCTTGTTGACTTGTAAAGTCGTATTCTTTATTGGTCTAAGCTGCTCGTTGGGCCGAAAAAATAGCCTTCCTCTGACAAAGGGCGATAGCAGTTCCGCTACAGTGACCGTATGATTGAAGTATAAAAGCAGACAGCGCAGAAGGTATCAAAACCGATCCACGCTCGGTGGATTGGGACAGAAGGGACGATACTAAAGCAAGACATTATTACTGGTTGCACTTGACAAAACATCTAATCGAAGCGTTTAAAGCTTGTCGGTCTGTTGAACGCCTCAGAGAGACGGCATCTCAGTAAAAACGATGATAGTATTGCTTTTGCACTGGGACACGCATACTGGACAATATGGCAAGCCGATTCATGGTAGTGATGTTATGTTGCCTCGGAGCACTTGCAAATTAAGATGTTTTCCCTTTGTATCTCTCTAGAACGATGCACAGCAAGAAGCAATGGATTCGTTACACACTAAGCAAGGCTTACCAAAAGTTGCTTAAGGTGAAGTGCCTACGAGTGCTAAACCAATTAGCAACATGTGGGTCTGGGCGATTAAAACAGACCTGTACGGATCGTGGACCGGTACAGGCACGGACTAGAAAGTGCGGACAAGTGCATCCGCTTGTCAAAGGCCAAGCTTCAGCACCATATCGACGAAGTTCACGATCATTTTTATGGCTACTAAGCTTCTCGTCTCACTGGTCCCTTTTCCCTTGTCCAGGTGTCCTGCCTTAACGTCTCGTCGACTATGTTCGGCAAGGTTAGCAACCATCAGAGATCGACATTCAGTGCTGTGCCCACCTTCACCCCTAGACGAGCTCGACTTATTCACCGCAGAGACTTCAGAGCTCAATGACCAGCAATTACACCAGCTCCGCACTGACGCGCTCATTCCTACCATTTTCGCAATCGTTGTTCATGAACTTCACAGCTTGTCCTGCAACACTGCCCCCACGCCATGAATGAGCAACGTGCTGGCGTACACTATCATGATAGCAATCAACAGCCACTGGACCTGTTTCGACATCTACCAGCGTTCAGTTGACTTTCCCTTTGCTGATACTGCCATCAAGAGCACTTCACCTGCACTATGATCGATTGGCCGCGTCCATTCTGCAAACATGCGCGCAGCTTGCAATGTTCAATAGGTCATCCATCTACGCGGTATGTGGCTCCAGCGAGTGTCTAGCTTCGTGCGGACCCTCCGGAGAAGTCTGATCTTCTCAGGCTTGAGATCCCATCAGATATTCACTCACGGACATGTCTCGCTTTGTGTTTTCTGTTGCAGCAGTTATTGCGCTTGTTTTTTCCTCGCACAACGAGCTAGGATGACATATACGCCCTCTAATTCGACTTGCCATGACTTTTATCTGCGGTCCTCAAGTATCTGTTCAATAGCTCGAGCATGTTGGTCAACGAGTTGCCATGTGCGTACTTCAACATGTTCCAGAGCGGCCGTTTGCATGTCGACAACGTCTTCAAGCACTTCAGTATCGGTAGGCGCAATGAGGGTATTCGCAACCTATGCTAGTACAGCCCGTTATTCTCGAATGCACCGCTTGTTGCAGACACGGGACGATTTCACGTGCCATAAGCCATCTTCATCGATCGAAATGGGCGTCTGACGTGTTGCTAGGAAGTAAGAAAATGTTCGCTGGACAAGTTTGCATCAATCCGGGTCGTCTCATATACGAGTCGATCTACACTTTCTTCTTGATGTTGCACCACGTGAAAAAGCCGTCAATGAACAAACCCGCAATCGCTCGAATAGCTGCTCATCGACTGGCAGTTTCCATGACAATCGAGCATATCTATTCCATCAACAGACACAAGGCACCTGTCAAGTCCAAAAGCGCTAGTGCATCTTTCTTTTGAGCCTTCTATCAATCCTACTCATACGGACACATGTAACTTTCCGCGATCATTCTACGAACGCTGGTATGTTCACGCCACGCGCCATCTTGCTCAATATCCTGTCGCTCACAGCAACGCTAGCCAAATGCATGTTTGTTCCGCCACGTCTGTATTTGACGTATACGCTTTTCTACAAGAAATCGTGCCTAGCAGTAGGCTTAGACACTTTTTTACCTTGTTGGCTGCACGTTGATCAAGTCGAAGCAGGAGACGACAGAGAGATACGACACAGGGCATCTTCACCAGCAATGACACCCACCAAGTACAACAGCCTGCAAGCACGACAACCACCAAGCACAACAGCCAAAAAACACGCTAACAAACAAGCAAGACGGAATAGAAGCACAAATTGATGCTCTTCGTGACATAGCTTCTCAAAGCGTCCAAGTTGCTGTTGCTGATCCGTAGAACTCCGTCGGCCCTTGAACTTGTTATTGCCACTTGTCCCACTGTTTCCATTGTCATATTGCTTGATGCGGAGTGGAAATGGATCTACGCACGTAGCCTTTGTTGTGATCTTCTTGTGCTCTAGAGACCGCACTATTGATGGAATAAGCGCTAACTGCAAGCTGCATTGACATTGATATCCAAGCTGATACAGTTTTTTGTCTTTCAAAGAGACAAAAACTGGTCAGGAGGACCTTATTGTCGAGCACGCTACAATCTCAGAACTACTGATTCTCGCAGTGGCTTCGATTTTTATCTACAATAGAGCTGAGAACATAGGCTTTCGATTTGGAAAGGCACGAGGATAACCACGACTGCAGGGTACTTCCAGCATGACCGCACGTGCGTTTCGCACATCGAGAAAGATGTTTGATCGATGAGAGTGTGCTAAATGTAAGCTGTTTGTTGCGGTAGGATGAAGGCCGACTGGTTAGTTGTGCAAATACGTGTAGACGAAGTTTGCAGGAAGCCTTGAGAACGAGTGCATCACGTAGATAGTGTAGACATGTATATCGAAAGTGACCGCACAGACGGCGTGTGTACACCAAGACACCGCTGCTTCGATACAACAAGTTTTTGGTTTGTTGAAAGTGAGGTACATTGAGGAACGTGATCGACCAGCAATACCCAGTCCATATGGGCTCGATAGTGGGTTGCACTATCTAGTGCAGCTACTTGTTGAAGATTAAAGTGCAACAGCACGAAGATCAGTTCACTTGTCAGCAGTTGTATTGCTGCAGAAGCCCTGGTATGGGCAGTCTGCAAGGGGCGGGTGTACGGTCGACAGGCGAGCGACGCCGAGTGACGTCTCGAGCCAACGATTGACGTCGTGCGAGATGTGATTGTCGATGTTCAAGGCAATGGCCCGAGTGGTTGGTGCGTTAATTTGCAGCTATGCCTTGGTATCCATCGCGATGTTTGCAGCAAGGTCGACCATCTTGTTATATTGCCGGAAATGGTGAGCCCAGCTGGCGACTGAGACGGCGTCCGCGAGAGCTCGCGCTTTGCGGTATAGTGAGGCCAAGCTCGGCTTGCGTGGTGAGCGATACAGTCGGAGTTGATCGAGTACCATGGCGCTATCTCCAATGACATACAGTGGTGTGAATTCGCTGTAGTGTGCCTGATGTTGTCCATGGATGAGGTCATGATATTTGGCCATCTTGTTTGTAGTTGTATGCGACCCGAGTGACATACTCGCCATCCAAACGACGTTAGACAAACGACGGGACACGAACGACGACGGGTCTGGAGCCACCTGGCCCGGGGTCGCTTTGCGAACCACCATCGAAGAATAGTAGAAACAGGTCCCGTGGGGAAGCCGGCAATACAGGCGACAACAGCAGTGGGGACTCAGTGTGCTACAGAAACGCATCGGCCAATGCTGAGTGCACTCGCGCCAGCACGTATTCTTGGTTTCCGCCACCGGGTTGGTATGTCGACCCCGCGGATAATTGATAGCGCCCTGCGCAAACCAGATTGGGCAATTGCATAATGGTTCTCTACTGCTATTGTTGGGTCGTCGATCTGTCTAAGCCGTTCAAACCATATCGCGTGACACGTGACCGAGACTAGAAAGCGCCATCGCTCGTTTTGAGCTTCATAGCAAACTTCGCGAGCTTCCAATGTCCTATCACCCGCGGCTAGAGAAGCTATAGCAATGTCCCACGCACTCTCCGGGGTTTGCGGGAGCGCTAGTGAATAATGGTATGCGGTAAACCAGCCTTAGGTAGTCGACCAAGTGTGCCTTATACATCGCAAATGCAGCGCCATCGTCGCTTGGCTATGGGGTACTCCCAGAAGAGGTGAGTAACAGGAGCAAAGTCACTTGAAGAGCATTCGGGGGACGGGTTTTCGCTACAACAAGACTGTTTTACGCCTTCTCTCTACTGGCGATAGGATCAAGCAATGCGAAAGTAAAGTCAATGTATTTACTTTTTATTCTGGCTGCATTCCAACAACTCCTGAACGCGCGTCGCGGCAATCGATGACTAGCTGGTTATTGAACAACTGCCCTTCACCCACTAACCTTTACAACTTTTTTTGTTTTTGCCGAGGTTTTGGAGATGTCCTTGCTCGATTTTGGCCAAAAGAATAGCCGCCTTAGCGTCATCGTTCTTGGAATAGAGGGACTGCAAGTCCTTCCGTTTAAAAGGGCCTCGAACATCAGCAAATTCTAAGGTAAAGGCTTTGTAGGCGCGATGGACAGGATCACCTTTCGGTAAAGCGGCGATTGAACCACCAGAGGGAAGAAAGATACGTTGAAAGTCTCGGAGAAGCAGACGTTCGTTGGCCACGAGCATATTCTGAAAGCGAAGAGGCTGCACCGGTTCAGCATAGCGTTTCAATGCAGGACGATTCATCATCCTGGCAAAGGTTTCTGCTAATGCCGCCTCATCTTTCACGATAGGATACTTCAGAAGTTGTGCCGCTTTGTTCATGGGAAAGTCCTTGTAGTAATTCACTCGATAATTCGCGAGGTATTCAAACCACTTGAAGATTCCATCTTTCCTGGAATGAAGCGTCTCTAACGCCTTTTCTGGACTCGTCCCCAGCTTCAGCAACTTCGTAATTTCATCGTCAGGCGTATGGTCTGCGTTTGGCTTGACAAGCGGTCTGCCATGGGCTTCGGTCGGCTTGACAGGCTGTTTTTGAGGACGACGAGATCGGAATAAGCGGATAAAGCGCAGCAGCTTTTCGATTCCTCGACTTAGCGGTCCAAATATTCTGTCAAGCAGAGGGCCTCTAGCCTCCTTGCTCCGGTCCTTCAGCGCACGTGTGTAGACAGCTGCATCGTCGATCTTCGACGATTCCCCCGCCGTGGGCGCAGAGGTTTCGGGACGACGGGCGTCGCTCGGATCGAGGGCGGCGACGTGAGTCAGGACGCCGTTTACAACGAAGAAGACCAAGAACAGCAGGCCGTGAATACGCATGCTGACGTTCTGCACTTGACAAGAGATTTTGCAGAATGAAGAACGAGACCAACTGTCTCGTTGGCGAGCGCACGTGGCCCCTATCTCATCGGCTTTGCAAGGGCTGACCCTGATGCCACGACATCGAGCCCAAGAACAGTACACTGCTGATGATAAGGGTTGAATCCAAGGACGTAGCCCACGACAGACGGCCGGCTCTCTCGTTGTGAGAGAGTTTTTCGGCACGCCACAGCGCGGTAGAATACACGCAGGGACCGAATAAGGCACTGCACTGCACAGCCGAGCCACGATCCGCCTACCCCAAGAGTTGGCTGTCGTGTCTCCCTTGATCGTTCCTTCATAGTAGTCCTTCTTGGCCGAATCCTCGTCATAGTGCACCTTGTGCGATATTCGTCAGTTCTCACCCTCCGCAGCCATGAGGCACTACCGCTCGAACGCGACAAGTCCAGCGCCCACACACAGGGGGAAGGAAGAGCGTGTCAAACAGGGCTTCAAGTGCACAAAAGCAGCACTCGAGACGAACGGCTTCTTTACGATTTACCCCTGGATTCATCAAATCTCCACCCCAGGCTTGCTTTTCTTCGTGTCGTCTTGATGGTTCTATGGTGTGTGAAGGCACATGAATGCCCGTATCGCTGCCAAGAAACGAGAGACGCGAAACTCGCAACGTTTTGTCGCAGAAGCTCGCCAGCATCTGCCAACACGAGCGCTAGCAGCACTCCGATCCCTGCGACTTTTGAGGATGCCTGCCTCAAACCTTATGCACCGCGAAAGGCAATGCTTGGAAGCTCAGTCTTAGACTATCGATTTGCGATAGCCCATCGCAGGACTAGGAAGAAAAGTCCGACAAATTTGCTTGACAGCCATACCAGATCGGCGTCGTGCTCTTGTAGTGACAAGTACGACCTGTCTGAGAGGAAGTGAGCCAACGGTACCGCCGCTTCTACGTCGATAACCTGGAGCGATTGGAATCAGAGATTGGGCTCTCACAGCTGCACACTCGGAACGAGCACGCGGTAGGGGGTGCTCTGAAAAGGTCGAAAAGAGCTGCTCCTCAAGAAGGCGCGCGCACGACCATCACAGTGTGTGTTGCTTCCCTCGCCCAAGCACGAACACAGCAACCGTTTCTGCGTGCTTGCTGCATAGATTGATCGGAGATACGTTAGGCTCGCGTGCGCGCAAACTCGTTCTGCCCTTGTCCTATTGATTGGTAGCCTCTTTGACAACCGCAATGCACAATTGCACAACAGCTCACATGAGCAGTGGTAGCCAAGTTGCCGAAGGCGGTCGTTGAACCCGTAGACACGACAGAGCAACAATTTTACTCTTGTGCTTGTGTGTGGAAGCTACGAGCAAGCTGTACGAGTTTGCTGGACCGATCGGACCACTCATTCCCGCGGTCCATGGCGATCGACGCGCTGAAGAGGAGCTTAGTACAGTAGATTCCTATTAGCTAAAGGAATCGGGTGGATAAAAAATAGGTAGTAGAGGATATTAGGTAGGAGGGGCTGGTGGGTAGTCACGTGATCTACATCCAATTGTACAGTATGTCGGAGTCCATGGTATGCACGTTGGGCCGAAATTTTGTCATTAACTACAAGAGATTACTAGCTAATATGGGATTCGCTAAGAGGGGCTCGACTGTAGAAGACTTGAAGAGGGTTTGAACTTTGGGCAACACGACGACAAATCGCGAAAGAAAATGGTGACTTTGTGTCGTGGCAGTAGTGACTAGAGCACCAAAGTGGGTATCGCAATATTCCGAAATCTCGTAAACGTCAGCTTGCAATTACGACGTCGTCGTGCGAGACCGGAAGTGATTTGGTGTCACTACAATCAGGCCGAGCTCTTGGTGCACGAGTTTTGCCGAGCACGATGTCGACATGGGTTGGTTTCGATTTCAGTATCACGACTTCAGTGACCAGTGTTCGAGCGAGGACATCTTGCAGGCGCAGGACTATCAACACACGTCCTTCTTTCGCTCCATCTCACTATTGTATCGATTTGTGGCGTTGAAACGCAACTCCTTCACCATACCACGTGGCGTTCGATACTCCACCTAGCAGCTAAAGTGTTTGGAAGACTTGCAAGATTCATATTACTACAGTATTCCGTCAGGCGCGGACGAACTAGACCGTAGCTACCCATGCTCTGAGCAGAGCGGCGTTTGCGCACGCGGCGGTACGGCTGAATTGCTACTCGCATCTCAGGCGTTGTTGACGTTGTTCTGGTTGCTGTTTAAAATTGGGAAATAATAGTATTAGGGGTACTTATAGGGGGTACTGGATAATGAGAGTAACAGATAGTCTATTTTAAAACACGACGGCCCGCGATTTGGTGGGGGTACCGGATAACGAGAGTGGAAGTCATAAGCAAGGCTGTGTGCTGACACAAAAGAGGCCTTCATTACGGAGGGGTGTGTACGTAGCAAAGATTATTATATGGCATTTATGTGAATATCTGTGCAGTACCTAGTTGGGGAGGCTACGGTACTTATGGAGGGCCTCTATTTCAGGGGTGGGTGTACGTATCATGGGTGGGTGTGTACCTATAAATCTCCAATATTATTTACTATTATTTCTCCTAATTGTGTTTTCATGCAACGGGCTACCCCGTTACAGTAACAGTCTTTCGGTCGTCCCTGCCATCGTTCTGCTCCAAGTTATTGTATGTGCGTGCTTCGTACGTAATAGCATATAGTGTACTCTGTTAATTATCACGCAAGTACTGTCCCTTTACGTGTCCAGTCGTCAACAAAACACCTCAGATTTCGTGCTGGTGACTGACTGACTGACTGACTGACTATAGTACTGCACTAAGCAATAACGGGAGCACCAACCAGATATGGAGCGTGTTTTACCGCGCCGATAATCTAGCGAATGTCGATGGTCTTGCACCTGTTCATCGTTTACGCTGCTGACCATTGCCTATATTCGTCGTGCTAGCGCCGCAGACAAGCACCCTCTCTGAAGATTGATATTGACCAAACTCTTGACTCGATCAACGATGACTTCGCCTTGCAACGTCCTTCTTTCCACGTCTCAATTACAGCATCACGGGAGGTAGCTTGGCATGATCAACGCCACACGCTAGATACAACTGGCGAATCGCTAACCAGTGCTTCGACGATGCATCACTTCAATTGCATTCATTCACGCCGGTGTATTTCGCTGTCATGCGCTTAGTCCTTACTTCCTGCACACATCAATGTATTGAACGAAGGAGACATTCTTCACGCGCTGGTACAAGTCCATGACAATCCGTTCCGTGTGCTTACAGGTAGGCCGCTTTTTATGCTCCTGCTTTTTTAATGATGCACTCACCACTCACGTCAGGCGATTGAGCCCAGTTTCGTGAAAAGCAGTTTCATAAAGAACAATTTTGAAGTGTCATTCGGCACATGACTCCCCTCAAGAAGATTGTTCAGCCAAAAACAGCACGAATTTCTTGCACTTGTCTAGGCGAAGACTTCGGTGATCCCGACCCGATTAATAGTACTGGGGGACCTGCCCGTTGTTTCAGGTACGAGCTAGAGCTCCTCGGACGGTGTATCTTCAACTGCTACTTTTGGCCGAATGCATTCTTCAATTGCGCTGACAGATGTGAAACAGATCTCAAAGACTTTGGAATACCGGACTACTTGATCTCTGTTTAGCATTTCCACCCGCGTCATGAAGAAAGCTACCTCATACTCGACCCATTTGCTTTGTGTGAAGCGTGGTGGATGTCACACCGTGCATTGCGACTTCGGTAAGATTTTACTGTCAGTAGCATTCTCGAGATGTATGACATAGTAAGCGCGTCACACAATGCATATTGATTCATATGCCAACGAACCAGCCGCACCCTCTTCTTTCAATCCGATTGCTGGTCGAGGAATCTACTTTTCGATACACCTATTCATTCTGCCTAATAGCGACTTCGACGATTCCTTATACATTGGGAAACCCGTATACAGCAATACCAGTCGGTTCACCTAAAACAAATACGTCGCCAGAGCTCCGCTGATGGCTGTAGCCACCAGCGTGGACACGACGTTCACCTGCTCGTTACTCAGCCACTTGCGTCCACAGATATGCTCGACATGTGGTGCGTCATCGCAGATCTTGCGCGTCACTCGATCAAAGTGTGTAGCTTGCACCGTCGCGCCAAGGATTGAATCCAGCATGGAGCCAAAGAGACCGGTCACGACGCCCAGCGTGACGACTTGGGGTTGCGCCGTGCGGGACAAGAGGCTCGCAGCGTAGTACAGAGCTCCGATAAAAGCTCCTCCTAGTGCTGACACAGCAAGTCCCAGCACAGACACGCCACCGTTAGTACCACGCGGTACCCGCTTCCCTGTCGTAATAAGTCTCGGCTCGCTCTTGCTCAGCACGCCGAGCTCCGAGGCCCACGTGTCAGCCGCGCAGCAGGCGTAGTGACCAATGTAGCTGGCCAAAACAAAGCTTCGCTCTGGAGCGGTCTGGAAATCAATGCTCACGTCGTCGTGTCCGAATCGGACGACAGTGTAGACGGCAAGGAGGGTGGCCACGAGACTGCATGCCAGCACCTGTCGAGCCGAACGCTGGCCGCCTGGCTTGTAATTGGCGTCCAGCTGCTGTTTGAACCTAGCCCGCACCTTGGTAAGCTTGCTACCAGAAAAGTAGAAGCCCAAGAGCAGGACACCTGCAATGGGTTACAACGAGGAAGACGGTCGTGAGAAGTCCAGACGGAGGGAACGATTGGTGAACGTGGCGGAAGTACCAAAGCGATAGCCGGACGCGAGCGTGAAGAAACCGACAAAACAAGCAGCAGCTGCGCCTGACACGTCCAGCGACTGCTTCTTGAGACCGCGGTAACCGAGAAACCCAGCGAGCAGAGCTGCGACTACCACTCGCAACATAGGCACCAGCATCCTTACGACGACTTGATAGATTGGTAGGCACAATCTTGAGATACAAAGACTGAGGGGCTTTACAAACACATATTCTGGTCTCTCACAACACATTTACGCCGTGTGGGTGAACCAGTTTTCTGTTGAGGCGCAAGGTGCCGCATGATACTATAGAACTGTTTGGTTGGGCCTGCAATCATTTTTTGAACACCAGAGCATTTCGCAAACGAGTGGAATCGACCAATATTTGACCTGATTTGCGCTCAATCAGGTACACATTCTGATTCTACAGCTTAGCCGAAACTACGTAGTTGTCGCCAGATTTAGCTACCTTCATGCGCTCTTGCAGCGAGCTCTGGAACAAGGCTCTTGCGCGTTTCAGAATTGTTGTCGGTAAAAGATGCCGTCCACATCCGTCCTTTCACATTCTTTTAGCGGGCGCTCGAATCGCAAAAGAGTGAAGTACGCCTTTTTGATGAATTTTTTTGATATTACTAAGACCTGATGCAAACCCTTGCGCCCCATTTCGCTAGCTTATCCGGACCTTCCATGAAGCAAGCCCTATTTTGACTTACAGCCACCACCACATTGGAAACAGCTTAGCAGAAAAGAACAGGCTATTGACACCGCAAACAGCATAACTGTGTACCAGTAATGTCGATCATGTTCTTCATACACGTGTGCGGATGACGCAAGACGGTCTTTGCCAGAAGCGCAAGAACACTCACTCCAAGGATCAAACCTGTCCAATGGCTTCCCCCACGACAACGTGCGTGGAGTCATACGACCGGGACCTGTCCGGTAAGGATCCCAGCCACCGCCGGAAGGAGAGCGAGTGAGCACCGTTTGGCATATTTGAAAAAAAAGATCTTGCGGAGGGTGGCTACACTGCGCTCACGTCGGACAAGTCTCGTGATACGCGAGTGCAGTAGACAACTAGCGATCGCATTGTAAACAATACTGCTGATCGTCGTCCATATACGTTGCTGCTCTTACGTGCAGACCGAGCAGCGGTGCAGTCGAAATGCGCCAGGAGGCAGTACAACATACGCATCATTACTATCAAATCCCGAATGCAGTCAGAACCCAAGTGGACGATGCGAATGAAACCTTAAAAGACGAGGTAGTAAGTATTGCAGCAGCGCGTGACACCAATGGAAGAACGCTACGTATAAACTCCACTTTTCCTCCTTCTTCTTGTTCGCACGCAACGTCATGCCATAATGTTACCAAACAGCAGCGGCCTCCAGCACCCTCCGAGCTTTCATAGCGACGAGTATGTCCCTACTACCTCATTGAACCTTGGGCGTTACACCTCCACGGGCTTGCCCTTGGACGCAAAGTTGTCGTAATACTCGACGACCTTGTCCCAGTTGGCCACGTTCCAGAACGCCGAGATGTACTCGGGACGACGGTTCTGGTACTTGAGGTAGTACGCATGTTCCCACACATCGAGTCCCAGAATCGGAATGAGCGGCTGGTCCACGCTGGGCATCAGCGGATTGTCCTGGTTGGGGGTCGACGTGATCGCTAGCTTGCCGTCGGCCTTGACACCGAGCCAGGCCCAACCCGAGCCAAAGCGCGACGACGCCGCCGCGTTAAACTCTTGCTTGAGCTGGTCCAACGAGCCAAAGTCTTCGTCGATGCGGGTCTTGAGTGCGCCGTGTGGGGCCGTGTTCGACGAGCCGGGCGCTGTCATCCACGTCCAGAAGAGCGAGTGGTTGTAGTGACCGCCGCCATTGTTGCGCACGGGCGCCTCCGTGGCCGACTGCACGACTTCAAGGATCGACTTGCCCTGGAGAGCAGCGCCTTGGTCGGATGCAATGTACTTGTTAATGTTGTTCACGTACGCCTGGTGGTGTTTGGTGTGGTGGATGTTCATCGTGTCCGTGTCGACAAACGGCTCCAGCGCGTTGTACGCATACGAGATCTTGGGCAGCTCGAACGACATGTTGGCGTGATCAAAAGTGTAGCGGTGAAGGGCGTGTGAATGTGCTGTGGTGTGTCTTGGACCAGGCGAATTGTCGAATGAGGGACTGCGAAGCGATGATGATGAAATCGGATACGGGGATCGAAGGATCCGACCAGTAGGATACAATCTTTGGGTGGGTTGCGCTCCAGTATGTGGAGTTTCGACCAATGGGATGTCCGTCGTCGTTGAACTGTTCGACGTCGTCATCGGTTGACAGTCCTGTGGCTCTTTTCTGGCTTGAGGCGGTTATATACCGCTGGTGATCGGTATTCGCTTGCGTAGTATCGTTGTGCACCTCCTTTTGACTGGAGCTCCTGCGCATCGACCGAACCGACGCAGCCGAAGCTTTAGCATGGACGTGCGGCAGGCAGAGACAACGACGCTGACACTTGAGCCCGTATCGGACTTGGCAGTTGCAGCGCAGTATGCAGATGCTGAGCTGCACTCGGTGGCAGCGCAATTTGAGAGCTCAGCGAGCGTGAGCGAAGCGCTGAAACAGACAGCCACTGCGCCTACTGTGATCAAGGACGTTTCGGACGATGCGAGCGATAGCTCGGACAAGGAAGACGACGTGCTGGCTGAGCAAAAGACTACCGATACTACCAAGGAGCACGCAAGTGACGCGGTGGAGGAGAGCTCAAGTGATGAAGAGGATGAGGACCCTGCCGTATTACGGGCAGAAATTGAAGCGGCTTTGACGAAAGAAGAGAACAAGATGAGTGTGCCGCTGAAGACGGAGCATGAGGTTGAGGCAGTGCCGGTGCGGACGCCAGGAGTGGAACTGACGGCGGATTGCCCCATTGCTCAGTGTGGCGTAATCTTGAACGTGAGTGTACCTGGTCTTATGATGACCATCAAGTCGACGTCAAACATGAGCTTGCTCGATGAAGGGAGCGTCCTGTGTCTTGAAGACCGTACGGTCCTCGGGTGTGTCGACGAAGTCTTTGGTCCAGTGCTGATGCCCATGTACCTCGTCCGGTACGAGACTGCGGCCAAGATGCCCGAGAAAGCGACAAAAGATGCTACAGTTTACTACGCGACAGAGCACACGACGTATCTGGACCCCGAGACGATCAAGGACAAAGGCACAGATGCTTCGAACCTTTTTGACGAAGAGGCTGATGACACTGAGTTTTCAGATGACGAGGCCGAGGCGACTTCGAAGCGAGGGAATCGAAAGCGCAACCGCGGTACTGCACAAGCCACTGGAATTGCAGTTGTTGAACCTTCCGGTGAACGGGGCAGCCGAGGTGGACGTGGGGGAAACTTTGCTGACTATCAAGCGCGACAAAATGCTTCGCCTCACGGGCATTGTGGCAGCTATGGGCAGCAGGCGCCAGTGGTCGTGAAGCCTGGCGTGCCTCCTTTTCCCGCGATGCAGACCCAGCCTCACGGTGGTGTAACGAAGTATACGCAGCCAGGCGGTTTCGGCGGTGCCAGGCCGCCAGCAGTGTATGGGCAAACGAAGTACACGGCTCCGCAAGGCAACGGGATGCCCCGGTCTCCTCTGCATGTGTACCATGGACAGGGCTTGCCACAGAGACAGCAAGCGCTACCTCGTGGCTACTATCAGCTGCCTCCTCCATCGCAGTACAGTGCCCACATTATGCCTGCATTTCTCCCGCAGGCTCAGCCCGCTCATGGTCCGTACCAGCAGTATCCTCAGCCACCGATCGCGGGGTACATGCAGCCGCACCAAACACATGGCGTGCCTTACGGTCAGCCTCATCCTCCAAGGTACAGCCAACCGCCACCTCCACCGCCACCTGCATTTTACGAAGCAAATGGCCAGCAGCAGCTTCCACCACCGCCGCCGCCGCTCGGACAGCCCTATGGTCGGCGGCGTTATTAGTCGAGGTGTGGATGCTGAAGCTGTTGCGTTTATTCTGCACTCCTTTATCGGCTCTTTTGGAATAAACACTAGACTCGATACGAGCAGGTGCTTCACGGACGTAGTCAGCACTCTTCGCAATCTCACACATGGACTAAGCAAATATATAGTACCTGGTATCTACCTCGTGGATGTGAGGGTGACACTTGCAATGAGGCCGTTCCTCATCACTTCGAAGATGCAGCCTGGTGTAGGTGAGTAACACAAGCTTGAGCCAAACGGGTGAAGGCCCAATCCGTTGTCGTGGATGATAGGTCGCAGGTCCGATTCTCTTTCGAACATCAAGCGGATGTCCTTCCACTATATGCACAATACCGCTTTGTTATGCAATACGCCATTTTCCCGGAGCAATCATATGTAGTGTACCGGTGTTTGAGGTGTGATCTCGAAGCTTGCTGGCTCAGAAAAGCCACGATCCTGGAGTAGAGCAGAGGACTGTACGCTGAGCCTGAAGTTGCACTTGTTGTAGGCGCCGAAATCAGGGTGCCTATTGTATGAAGAAGGCAACCGAGAATGAGCAGCGCGAGGGTCAAGAACTAGACCTTACAAACGCCTTACCCCAGTGCGTTCGTCTTTAATATGACTTTCAGCGCCCGATGCATCGAGTCGTACATAATGTCCAGTCCCAAGTGAGGGTAGTTATGGAAGTAGTCGCTGACTAGACCACCAGCGATGGTAGATCTGCGCAAGAGAGTAGCAAACTTAGCACCTTCTGTATACATTTGGTCGACAGAACAAAACAGCAGTACCCATCATCTGGGTCTTCTGCTTTTCGAAAGACAGAGACCGGGGCGCCAAGCTCGCTTATCACCTCCTGCAAATGCATCAAAATAGTGTAACTGCCCGCGGTATGCGTGTCAAATGTGACATCAGCTATCGTACCTGAGGCGACCACCCAAGCTGAATACGCTGCTTTCGGCCAGTAAAAAGAAGCGACGTGTGCTCTTTGCTAACCTCTGCGTCGATTTCTTCAAAGTAGTGTCTAAAATAGACAGCACTGTGAGCACTCATCTCCAACATGTAAAATGCTGGCTCTACAAATCGTACTTTTTTGTTGGCGTCGGAAGTCCAGGAGATTGATAATTGCCACCCACAAACACCATGAGTCCGGTAGCTGCTGGAGTGGCACCATTCTTCGGTGGACACGCGTTTTGCATTTGAGTTTATCACAAATCGATGGAAAATCGACGCGGAAAAGCCGTACCGGAAACTCAATCGGCAAGTCCGTGCCGTTCTGGTATAAATCGCGAAACTCAGCTGGGATTGGAAATTTAACACAGCCACCCTCATATCCCAATACGTAGCACTGCGTCACGACAAAAAGCGGTACGTAAGATCCAAGAGCAATCAATATAATGTGCTACATAGGGCGCCACAAAAAAGAATCCAACCTGCTCAGCAGCATCGTATTGGCCAGGGAACGTAGGCCCGAACAACTGCAGCATTTGAGCCATCGCACATCACCAGGGTTACGATAATAACTGTTGATAGCATGTACGCATGACGTGAACGCCCTATCCGCGTACATTGTAGACGGACATGAAGGTGGCAGCAATATCACCGCCAAAGATCACCACGCGGCCAAATTTCAGGGCCACGCAATTCACATCGTAAAATTCGATCAACTTGAGTATCTGTCGCACAGGATCAAAGTATAACTAGTACAAGTAGGTATTAATGTAAAACAGGTCGTTTTCAGTAAGTATACGTCACAATTCATCGATAAAAAAGCGACTCTTCTTAACTCGAAATCCGTCTGCGGGAGAATCCACGACTACGTCGCATTTGTAGGGGTCGACAGCGTCATACGAGATCTCGAACGGACGAACAGGAAGGCGTCCTTTGAGTGCGTGTAGCACCTCAGCGATACAAGCACCGAGACGGAAGGGTCCAACGCCTACGCCCAACTCGATGCGCCACATTTCGCGGATCATGTTCACAACTGAATAGTTTGGCAGTTATTGCGTTATTGTCAAAGTTTTTGTACGATTGTGGGACTCGTCCAGTGTGGCCGTCACTTCAATGTAACGTAGCAACGAAAATAAGTCATTGCAACGAGTATGCTACATGGCAGGCTTCGAGCTACAGTAGAGTCTGACTAAATTAATATTTGAGAGACCAGCGACAACAAACACTTAAGCCTCACTAAATTCATATTCGAGCGACCACCTCTTGCATAAGCTTATAGCCTGTATAAATTGAGCAAGAGATGGTAATATATAACACGCCAGGCCACATACATACTGTACCCACATCGCCGACATCATTCACCCAATACTTACACATTAACAGCCCTACTCTTACCAGAGCGCACCATGATAACGAATCGTAACTGCATCGCTACTGTACTACCACTACTACTACTGGTATAACAACTGCTACTACCACCACAACTGCTAGAAACTGCTCTACTACTACCATACTTCTCGAAGCTTACTAGACTGAAATCGAGAAACGTACATTGATGCAAAAGTTATGGCGATATCATCAATGCTTATGTAAGTGCGAAGTAGCTTGATAGAGGGAGCCTCATTAAGTGGCGTAAGTGTACCGGGACCATGTCAATTTGACCAGATAACTTATGAAAAGAATGCCTAGTCGATCCTCAACCTCTTGCATCGAATGATGATATGTTCCCGTTTTCGCACGTATAAATTTCAAAATCCTCTTACCACCCATTCATACAGACGCGTTAGAAGGTCCGATGGTTCGATCTAATCTTTTTGCGCTTTTGCGTGATCGATGTGTAGGAAGATATTGACAACGTGTTTAACATTGGCCTCTTCTTTCAAAGTAGATAAGTGCTGCCTTGAAGACGAGTGTGTTAAGTACAATTCCTGATTAAAATTCATGAGCTGACTATATCACAATCCAGATAAAAAGCTTTATACATCGATACAGCACAACTGGATGGATATAAAAGGAGCAAATTGAGTGAGTCTTTCTCTCTGTGTTCTCCTTCGATGTCAGTAGCCACAAGTATCCTCTCATGTGTTGTAATGGAGTGGGGTTCACAACATTGTTAACGTGATCCTGACTTTCTACTGGCGCCAGATGACCGGCTATCGCAGGGGTGACTTTGCATCCTTGTGGAATCCTTCCTCACCTTGTGTACCGTAGGCAGAGCGGGTTGCACTCTTCTTGGCGGTACAAGTCGAAGCATAAAATGACCGTGGTAATTGTTGGGTTGGGTACGATCAAGTAGAAAATCTTCACTCAATCGCGTTCTATTTATTACTGGCTCTTATTAATGAACCATGATCTACCTTGAGATATTCTTGTCCAAAATTTGATACTTGGACCAAGTTGATTCTGCCCGCTTGGGCCGTCCATCCATCTTTTACCTGATCAACTTGTAATTTACTGCTTTCGATGGCAGTCGGTGTTTTGCCCGGAGAACTCTTGCTCTTCTTGACCTGACAATTCTGGGGAATACCAGTTCAAAGATGTGTAGTCGAAGCCTTAGAATCGTTAAAAGGCAAAATATATTCATCCCGGTAGAAAAGTAGACTTGTGTCTTTCAAGTATATTGCGTTCTGTTCATGATAACCGACCAAAGACCGAAATTGCGACTATTACCATTCCTTTTGTCAGGAGAAACTAGCACTTGTCGCCTGTTCGATAAGTTTTGACCTATCATTTAATAGGCAGTTCACGACCGCCACGCTTCGCCCGTGATGTAAAAATTGCTATCTCATTACTCCAGGTGTTCTACCCTGGATCTCACCAATCTGTCGCGATGGCTTGACCGTACTACTTTGATTGCACTAATCTGTCGCGGTACCTTGATCACGGTACCTTTATTTTCTGTACCTTGATCGCGATGCTTTACTCTCACTGCCTCTATCGTGGTGTCTATTTTACGATGCCGTGATTGCACAGATCATATATTTCCATCTTTTCGTGGAACATAGTAGGACCTATATATATTTATGCCGATCTATGTTCATCATCAACCTTTGTAACGAAGTAGCTTCTAATCGCGGCCTATTGCCATTCTTGCTAGCGATCTCAAAGCTGCATGGTCATCGTTTTTTTATTCCATTTATGGCAATGCAATTCATAAGAACTTATTTATTAAGGGGTTCTGTCCAACAAGTCATATAACGGTGGTGGAAACCGTCAACCCTATGTCCACCTCCATCCAATCGATTTTGTTCTGCGTTTATACAAAGACGCTATCCGAGTGTCCCATTTCTAGATCTGCTATACCATAATCTTTTCTTGCACCGGTAGCTGACATATAATGTCAGCGGGGTCGTGCATCAATCCGACACCACTTTGTCTCAGTATCCTTCCCCATACACGAATCCATTGGCTTCTTTCTCCCCATCACTCCGTGGGATCCCACAATGTTAACCGCAGCCGACAATGGACCGCCCCATCTTCCTCGCCTACATGATCACCGACGTCCGTTGTCCTCACTACAACTTCATTAAGCACCTCGACTGTTGCTCTATGTAGGTTATCGACCCAGAAATTTTATTCGTCCGTGTCGAAAAATCTACTTTTAGCGCGGAGTCGATCTCGTCTCCAAAATTTGCAGTTACGTGTGGGTAATGATCTTGATATCGAAAGCCAACACTATTGACGAGCAACGGATGAAATTTCTGTCAATCACAGATAACATAATCCTTGCTATTCGGAACACGCTTTCAGAGGCGGCACGCTAGTGCAGGAACTCCAACAACTGTATACATCGGCTTCAACGTATGTCTTGTTCGTGCAAGTCGCATACAATCGATGAAGTCCAAAATTAACGAGGTGATAGCGCAATCTGTAGAGCTCAAAGATAGCTTAGGTAATTGCCTCTATCCGGCAAATTTCATCGCGATCTTGGGGGAAATCTTCTTCCAGCAATGTGATAGCGTCACGCTGTCGAAAGGGGGTTTAATCTTGCGATTGCGCCATTACGACAGCAATTGAACGCTGTGGTGGACTGGATGAACGCTTCTCTAGCTAATGATAAAGAGTGATAAGCTTCATCAGTGTGGAGAAGCGCAGAAGAATAATTTTGTAAAGTGTGGATCGCGCCTACCGCATCAAGTGCGAGATTGATTTGATTGGTGGAGTGCGCCTGGAGATAGGTCCGTTGGCACGAAGGATGGGATCACACGACTGATTGACAGGAAATGACTGTGGTAATTATGCAGATTGATCTACCTAACGGTAATAAAGGAGTATAGTCAAGGATCTATGACTGGCCGATCACGATCCGCGATCAAGGGCTTGGATCACCAAGGTACAAGGACCGGATCGTTCAAGGGGTGAACATCAACTGGAATACTGGATCGCTAATGACAATGAAAAATATGCGAATATGGAAGCAAGCTGATGGAGTGGATCGTCAAGATCATCGAACATGCGAGGTCTCATAAGTAACGGCGATCCGACGGTTGATGCCCGATCAGAGACTCGAGAGATTGATCAAGATCCACCCTGAATGTGTAATGCTTGACTGTATGGACACATACCGCGATCCACTACCCAAACGATCCACCCCGAGCGATCCACTATCCGAGCGATCCACCACCTAGCGATCCATCACCTAGCGATCCGATACTGAGTATTTGCTGTGGACCACATGATGCATGAGGTGAGTCACATAGACAGGCGATACGCAACAGTGATCTAGCGAAAAGATAGGCATAGTCATAGGTTATGGATTTGGTTGATTGACAACAAACAGAATTGAATTTGTAACGAAAGACACGCGTCGATTCCTCCCGAGCCGATAATTTGGCCTCCCGTTGAATAGAGAGTCACCCGCGTCTTTACAAACTTCGCCTTTGGATTGTTTGGCCAGGTGAAACATCAGTTCTCACCCCGCCTCCCAGCTGCGATCGGACGCGGGGAACCTAACGGTTCAGATTCAAGATCGCGAGACGGCTCAATTGGTCAGAAGGCTAGCGGATCAAGCATCACCAGTGGATACAGGCGACTCTGGGAGAGTGCTCAAGTGTACTTGCGATCGAGTGAAGAATTAACACTCGATCCACCCCACGTTTGACCGGGTGAAGAATTCCACCCGATCAACCCCTATCCCCAAAACGGTCAAGTTCAGCTTCAACTTAACTCCACCAAGAATACCGCAACCCGCCCCATCGACGGGTACACAAGGTAAGCAAGAAGACACAGAGCACGGAATTGGGGTACCCCCTCCGTTAGTCGGTCGCCCGGGCGCCAATGAAGAGTCGGTATCACAAGGAATTTGTGATCACTATTCAACCACATCAGACTGGAGCTAAGAAATTCAGGTACAAGAGGTGGTGCTCATACATTGAAAGTAGTATCTGTCACAGACAGGATTGCTTTGACGCGATACTAGTGGAGCACGGACATTTCGGGGACGGTCTTGCAAGTGGCAACGCCGCCTTTGGTCGGATGCATAGTATAATATTCGACTATGAAGCGCTTATTGTTCAGCTTCGGTTCAGGGCTCCAAATCGAGCTATGAGCGCGTTCGTGTGGTCCATGATCACGACTCTACACGATATCGTGTTGCATTCTTCGCGACCTTATGCTCTTCCTATGTGCCCTTTCTTTCTCTGTGAGTTCGGTTTTTTATGGACTGTTACAGCGTAAGAACTCCTCGCCGGGCTCGTCGGGTACCCCCACGCGATCTCAGCTACTCCTTATCACAATCCATCGTTTTCTACATTGACGCTAAGAAAAAAATATAGACATCTACTCCTCATGCGCCTTGTTTATTAGCAATGTATCCGTCCATCTAAAAGATGGTGCTATTTATGTGATTCCCTCATCTAGTTTAACTTCCTGTTGTCGTGTCGCCCATCTTATTGCGCAGTCCCGAGCAGCCTCACCTCCAGCAACGATCGTGGTAGATACGCCCAGCACCTATTCAAATGGACCTTCCACATTGATCGCCTCATCTCGCCACGCCAGGTTCAAGGTATCCAATTTCGATCTATTCGGCAAATTATCCAGTATCTTCGATGATGCGATCAGGGCTTTCCATTCGTACGCGATTTGGCCATCGGTAAACTCATTGCTTTTGCCTGATAGTTACTACGGTCTTTCTGGATACGGTACCACGCGCTCAGTGATTTACCATCTTCCGTAATCGCAAATCATGATCTTCTGCTCCAGATACACTTTCAGACTTCCGCCAGGTGATCTCGATGGCCGTAGAGGAGCCTGGTTTATATTCCTCTATTGCCATCTCTAATAGGGAACCGATCGCTACGTACTAGAATATCAGTAAGGAGTCACTCTCACTGACAGCAGTGAAGGCCAGTGCTTTGCTAGGTATATGCACTATACATAGGAAGGATAAACGACTAAGACAAAGAATCTAGTTGTAGCAAACGTTAAACTGTCATTTAATATAAAAAACTCCCATATCTCTTGTTCTCTGTTTTGGCCTGACTCAATTATGTTAATATAACTAAACGTATGATGCCGTCTACTCACCACCCATTGCGTGCGTCTAGCAGCAATTGGTGGTTTGATATAAACACAATATCAATCAATGAGTAGATCATTGGGTCATCCCAACAATATCACTGAATTTAGTGATAGTGTCAAAAGAATATTGAACATTTTATTTTTTATTGCCGTTTCTCACAATGGTAATATCATGCAACGGGCTATGTAACGGGGCACGCCTTGTGTCAATTCGACACAAGGTTATGTGCACCCGGCGTCACGTACACGTGTCGAGGAAGCGCAGCGAAGTAGGCAGAACTCAAAATCTGTGTCTAAGGGAAAAAGTAGAATTGTATTTAATATAGTTAAGCTTCTTAATAAATCATCTTTTGTCTTAATCTAACTATATCAAACTACAATTTACTATGTGTGTCTCTTGCTCACCACCCATTGTGCGCGTCCAGCAGCGATTGGTGGTAAATTTGGTTGATGTAGATGTTACATCAATCAAGAAGTGGAGCACCCCACGACTATTACCCTTGGGGGTAATATTCCGACAATCTCACCTCTTCTTGAGTGATGTTGATTGAATATTATCAAAATAGATAATACTCAAAAATTGATACTTTCTATCAACTATTATGTAACGAGATCACCCCGTTACAGGCTTACCCTTTGCAGGCTGTTAACCTAGCACTTTCCGCTTGTATTTGTAAGAGTGTAGTAGTGCACTTGGTGCAAAGTAGGTGGAAGCAAAAGTGAATTTATTGTGTTGAGAACTTGCTTCCTACAACACTATGAAATGTATGACCCGAGACGAAAACTACAACTTTACCATGTCAAATCTCATGTGGTGACCGTCTCTCCCTGTCCCATGTGACATCCTGTCACATGGTACCCGTCTCTCCCAACCCCCATCCGTCACTCTGTCACATCATCATCCAATCAGGTGAGGTCGCACTTACCTGCACCAGGTCTTGCACTTGGCCTGCACAACCTTCCTGACTTGTCAGAAAGAGTATATTCTAACAGTATTGACACAGAACAAGCTACCTACACTGACATCGTGTAGACTGGTGCCTCGAATTGCCACGTGCACTGTACGTGCAGCGGTAGGCTTAGTATCCAAAACGAACACGCTTGGAATAAGGAAAAGTAGTGCTGTTTTGAATATGGTTTAGTTTCCGAATACAACCTCTTTTGTTCTTACTTCAACTATCATCAATTACTAAGGTGAGATGTACCTACTCGCTCAGCATACCATTGCACGCGTCTAGCAGCGATTAGTGGTGAAGTCGGTTGACATACTGGCTGATGTCAACTTTAGGTGGAGCGGGTCTAAATATATTATCTCGAAGGCGTTATTCCATCAACGCTTACTTGATTCGGTATAAATCGATATTTTTATATACGAAGGTAGTTTTCCAATTGACTCATCTGAACCAACGACATGTAACGGGCTCACCCCGTTGTAAACGGGGTATAGCAATATAATCATTAAAATAGGAGACAATCAAGATGCATCAAATAATAAAAAAGAAGAAGTACAGCAAAAGATGGGAAATATATAAATATTGCATCAGATAATCAAAGAACGCACCGCAATATGGAGAAATGATACACCAATCATACTTACGCTCGACTACACACATGTCAGGGAACATTTATTGCATCCACGTACATCGTCTGTATTCCCTCACTTATCGCTAAATGTCGAACCTTCTCATCTGTATCCGTCTATAGTCATTTTACAAGAAGGAAAAGATGCGTTGACGCTTTAGCATAATCTGACAGTGTTGGTTATCACTCGAGTGTAAGGGCCCGTGTCTCTATCTCTTTTATCCAGATCTTATTATCAAAATTGTAAACATATGTCGCTTTGGTAGTCTTGGCGAATTTTTATCGAATGACACAGCGCAGTGTCAGTGTTGCGTACACGATGATGTAAACGATGGTTTAAAATCGACTCAAGGCAGCATAAGACGACGGGTACCGAAGGCAGCAAGAGCGGACATTTTACTGGAGATTTGACAGGAACTTGTTGGTGCTGTCGCAGGAGATCGTGCGGATGCTTGCGGACACGCAAAGCGCAACGCAAGATGATAGACCGCGCAATGCTGGTAGAGTGTTATGGTCGTAAAAAAGAATCTGCTACTGGTGGTAGCAATGTTGGTGATGATTCAATTATTGCAGTGTGGATGCTGAAATTTTGGTGCAGCATTGCTATATACAGCGGAGAACATGACGCACACAAACGTAGGTACATCGGTCCTCGTGGTCCGCATCGAGCATGTAGCCCAGTATAACAAAGCTTCGTCATGCTACATTCATCACACACTCGGTCTCAATGCGCTGACAACAATACACTGGTGCGTCGTTAACTTACTTATAATGAGCTGGAACTGAACGCTCATATACGTCTGCACTCAATAAATTCGAATGAGCGGATATTCCTTGCGGTGTTCAAACACTTCGTACTTCCGCTTTAGTTGTATTGGTACGCGCTTGGTTGAACCTATGATTGGCGCGGTCTTGTATCGACGTGAGGTACGACTCAACTAGGCAGACGTATCGAAGAAGTCGAGAAACAGTTGAAGCAATGAAGACGCAAATCTGATTTTTCACTGGTCTGTCGATCTATCATGACGCCAAACGTCTACGACTTGCGCATGAGCCGTCATGACGTCAATAGCAGTAGACTCTTTCTTGTAAAATTGTTATCAAATGGGGGGCCACATGAGAAGGTCACACGGCTAGGTTGAGAACTAGCTTTCGTCTGCAACGTAGTTTAGAACTGACGTTCATTACCGATGTTGCACAGATCCTGCTTTTGTACAACATGTACTCGCTCTCGCCTCCCACAGCGTGTAACATCATCCTACCACCGGACTCCATAGTCAACCTTCCTTACCATGATGGGACCTCACATTCCACTGGCATGCATCGGAGACTAGCACAGTGTGCGACAGGAACGCGCCCTTCAACTCACGGGTTCGTTGATGGTCAAACTCTCGAACCAACGGAAACCTTTTTACAACAAACACGTCATTCAATCAGGCCTCGCTCCGAGTTCCGTGCCATCGCTGAGCCGGCTTTAGCTTCTGGCAAACCTTTGGCAGGGCATTTGTCACATCAGTGGGGCATTTGTGCATTTCAGAGCAGAAGGAGGGGCACTCGGTCATTCAATGAGGAATTTACACAAAGGGACGCCTGATTGTCGTGTCTTGTATCTTACTCGCTTTCATGGAGCACAAGAGTCGAGATTCCGATAGCTTTTGTTCTGATCAGCGGCACTGTAGCACGCATATGCGCTGTCTCCTATCAAGAGACCTTTGAGGAAAAGAGAGGTAGCTGTGTTGCATCTCTGGCAAATTCGAATTCCAGCAAGTGCATATTTTGTTATTCATGTACGAGCATTTTTTATTTCATATGATTGTAAAACGGTCTAACGATCAGCGTACGTTCAAAGCTGGACCCCGGCTTATCTGTGTCATTCAGATTATAAAACGATTTATGCAACGCACAGATCGGTGCATATTTTGTCAAAACAACTCGAGCACGTTTCCTTGGATCGTTTACTGTAACTGACCACATCCGCAACAGAGCGGTCAGTACTGCGACACGCTGCTCTTTACAAGTTCCTGCATCACATAACCTGCCTCGTTCCAGCAACCTCTAGCTCGTACTGCATCGTGTCCACAACTACTGCACCAGATCCCTTTGTCGAGCATCAATGACCAAACAGCCCTGACCCGCGAGAAGCTCGATCTGCAAAGTGCACGAGAAGTAGCCTCTCACACGCTGCCAACAAACACCTTACTTTCTACGGGGCTAGACCTCGACCAAACTGTGTTTTGCTGTTCGTTATCGGCGCCACGCCATGCCGACGACTTCAACCACCTTGCGCCTTGCTTGTACGTTACCACAGGTCTGGTTTCCTTTCTGCCGCATAGAAAGCCGTTCCGCTGTGATCCGACCAGCACGATGGGCAGAGCTCAGCAGCACTGTTTGGACCACCGATGCGCCATTCCCTCTTGAAAGTCATACTTGTCCCATACCGTCACAATCGGGAAAACAAGCTGTCGTTTCGCGGGCTAGGGCTAGCTCCATCGTCAGCGTGCCCACACTCGCACGTCTATACACACCCGACTGACTACTGTATACACACACACACACGTCTCTACAGTTCGCAGGCCGCATACAAAAATGCACAGTACCATACGTAGAAACCGCGTCACTCGCAGCGTACCGGACGTCTGTGCCTCGTCGCTGCCTCCACGAGCGCCCATGAAGGCCTTCCTCGTCCTCGCGTTCGCCACGACCCGTCTCCTCGTCCTCACGCACGCAGCCGCGAGTTGCTCCGACTGCAGCGGCGAGCCGTGTATACTTGACGGCACGTCGACGTCGGTAACCGGTGGCGCGACGTCGCTCGTCGTACAAATGTGCAACTCCGACCGCACAACAATCGAGTCGGGGGCTATAGCAGTCGCCTTGCGCTTGGGGCTGTCCGCGCGTGCGAGCTGCGACACGAGCGATGCGACACTTCCGACCGTCGCGTCGCTCGTTGCAGCCGACGGTTGTACGCCGGTCAATTGCGCCGTCACGATTCACTTTGCGTCGGCTCTGGACTGGGCAACTGCACGACCGAAAGCCGACGGCCAGCGGAACACGTTGACCGCGCAGGTCCTCACGGGCCGCAACACGGACGTCGTGACGATCGCAACGCTCGACCCACTGGCGCCAGCAGTCGTCAATGGCGGCGCCACAGAGGTCTCCGTGTGCGCGCGGGCGCTGGACGTCAGTGGCTCGAGGTTCTCGCGCGTTGGCGAGTGCAACGTCGTCCAGATGTGCCGAGGGACGACGACGACGACGACGGCGACGACGGGCAGTTTGGGTTGTGCGACCGAGTGGAGACACACGGACGCCCGGGTGCACGACGTCCAGTGCACGGGCGAAGCGTGTACGGGCACAGTCAAGTGGACTCGGCCCTTACCGTGTGACGGTAGCGTCGGCGAGGCGACGTCGCTGCTCCTCAGTGTGACTGTCGCCAGTCCGAGCTCCGAGTCGTCGCCTCTGGCAAGTGTTGGCAACATGATTGCGCCGACGTTCAACATCTCTAGCGTCAGTGGCCTGGACGCTGGGAGCGCTGACGTGGTGCTAACGACCGACACGTTTTGTGCCGACACGGGCCGCTCGCTCATTGCGTCAGTTGCAACTGCCAGTGACGACGACTCGGAGGACGCAGAGATTGGTGTACGCAGTGTGAATGCAACGACAAATGGCACGGTGCTTGTCCAACTGACGGCGCCGTTGAGCAGCACCTTTGTGAACGACAATGTGGAGCTCTCGCTCTCGCAGTGCGGCGTGTCGACGTTGGGGTCGTTTCCGGTTGGAAAAAGTGTGGTCAACTTTGCTGCCGTGTCGACCGGATCGATGGCCGATGTCAGCGAAAGTGGCGCAGCAGGAACACGTTCGACTGGCCTTGTCTCGACGCAGGAGATGAACGCCTCGGCTGGCCTTTCCAATAGCATCATTGTCGCTGCCGTGATCGGTGCCGTGGCCATCGCAGGCTTTGTATTCGAGTATATCTATCACAAGAGACGGCAACCGACGGCGTTGGTACAGGAGTCAGCGGTCGCAACGCCCGAGTGAAAACCGACGTCTGCTTCATACAGAGGGGGGGGGAGGCTACGGATCGATCGACCATATGTGTCAGCTAAGGAGGCAAGTAATAAAGATCCATGGCTGTTGTTTCACCATTCTCGTTCAGTGGTGTCTGTCTGTGGCGCTAGAGCTGACAAATTGCGCGTGTTTGCTTTGAGCGCATCGTGACGAGCTGTTTTCTTGAAAGTAAAGCGTTTCAGTGCCGATTAATGGAGACAATGTGGCATCTGGTGGAATTTGTTTCTTCAAGTCGACTTGCATTGGCATGCTAGTCTTTGCAATCCCACCACCTCGCATAGTGGTTGCAGGCTACAGTTCATGCAGATTGATGAACATCAACCGTATTGCGAAAAACGTGGCCACAGTCACTTGTCTCGAGCAGAATAGACGCAAGCAGTGAGGTACAAGAACTGTTTTGCGAGCGTAGTTTGTTATCCGAGGAGCTTCTGAGATTCCAACCACAACATTGGGTCTATCGTCTCTATCGGGTGAAGGTAAAATCAAGTCACTGCGGACATCGTAGCCGTCGAATGGCACCGTTCGCAAGTCCAGCTGTTGTCTCTCGAGTAATTCTTAGAGTACCAATTTCCCAAAGAGTAGCTGATACTTCTTGGTTACTCTCGGATCGGTCGAAGCTGTAGCGGCCGTACCTGCGACAAACGTGCGTCCACAACCAACTTGAGCTCGATCGACCAAGTCAAACAACAAAGCCCTCAGAGAGCTGGGTATGGAGTCCAGCGTACCGGTAGTTGTCAATCATCGTAAAGTACAAGACAGATGAGTCATAGCAGCTTGCAAAACGTCCTATCCATCTTGCTTTCGCCGGCCTCAACTAAACGCTGCCAAACCATTCGCGATCGTCGTGCTATTTTCGGCACATCAACGCACGTCAAATAAGTTTTGCGTGCGTGAGCGAGAGTGCTTTGTAAGAAACTTAGAGCAGCACTTGGGCCTGTCAAATAAGTTTTGCGTGCGTGAGCGAGAGTGCTTTGCAAGAAACTTAGAGCAGCACTTGGGCCTGTCAAATAAAGGCTCAAGATGTCGTCGATTACAAATGTCTGAGGAAGCCGTGACCAGATGGAAAGTCGAAAACAGTCATCGTCCGCCGCATCCATTGCTTTCGGCCGGTACAGTACGCGAAAATGGCCAGCAGTCTTGTGAGGTTCTTGCCCTGCAGGTTCAATACCGTGGCAAGGACTGCCACGCATAAACTGGAAGCCCCAGTAATCGTGAAAGCGCGTTGAGCCTTTGAACAGCTTACTCTATTGCTGCCTCGCCATAAAATGTCGGCATTGGTAAGATTTGCGCGTAGCCCAGCTGATGTTGTACTTTACATTCGCGTGCTTCGGGAATGTCCAAACAATCTTGGCGATTTGTGTGCGCGTCTGGTTCTTCGCCATTTTCGTAGAGGCCAACTTCAATGTGCAGGGTTTCTTTTGAGCGACCAGTGATTGAAACGTGAATCAGTTATCGACTGAACCTGTTGCAGCAGAGCATGAGCTTTCGGAATTCGGCTCGTTAACTCCTGCATACACCTTGTCCGAGCTGCGTGTTAGATAAGCAAGTGCAGTGTATGAACTCGGCAACAGTCCTGAGCATCGATCCAACACACTGAGAATTTACGAGCTCCAATCTGTTTGTGAGAACGTATGAAGATCAAACGAGAAATCCTGAACGACCATTCGCAGGGGCTCAACCTCGATTGACCAAAGTGAATGCCGTTAGACTTGCAAATCCGTCACAAAGTAGACTTGGTCAAACAATTGCCCACATGTTTTGTCCCAGTACAACGAATGCAATCGTACTTCGTCAACCGCTTCGACAGGCAGGCCTGATGTTGCATTCGTGCCTGCAAGAGCTAACACGACACCCCACTATCGGTCGACCTTTTCAGTCCTTTCGTCGTGACTGCCCTTTGTGCGAGGCGAACCAAAGCTGACAAAGCGACAGCAACCACACAGCAACCGTTACGGAGCCGGGGCCAGTTTTCGTATACTGATTTGCTCCATGCCCAAGTGCATCGGGTGCTAACGAACCGAAACAAAACCTGGCTGGTGGAGCCATGTTTTTTATAACGGACGGTGTCTGGTTGTAGCAGCATGCAGGAGGAGTACGACGCGTCAGTCTCTTTGTGAACGAACCGTGTTGCATACCAACGCTTCAGCTGACTTCTGACGGACTACCACTAGTATCGTTTCCGACAGCTCGTGGGCTGCTTCTGAGCATGGCCGCGATGACCTCGACTTAGCAATGCGTCAAATGATTCAACCGGCTGGATGCTGGTTGAATCACTCACTTTGTGTGCAGAACAAACCCCACATATCCCATTCAAGCTGAGTCGTCGCATACCAAGCTCGATCACTTCTGGACTATAGTGCGTCTGTGACTGCTAAGGGAAACAAGAGGATGGTCGCATGTACACCGTCGAATTACTGCACTTCAATTTGCTCGACAATTCATCAATCACAGCGTTACGTATTCGCATCAAAAGCGACAGCTTATCTCCATGACAACAATGCACGTACGGCACGAAACGATGTCACGTTGGCTGTGCATTCAGGTCTTCTGACCAATCTTGCGCATGTGACGAATTTTCAGCGATCGTGTCATAGCCAAGTCCTTCTTCAGTGCAAAGCGCTTCGCCGCTGTAACAGCGAAATCGTCCAGCTGCTGCTCCAGTTTTTGGATTTTAGCGTTCAGCTCAGCTAGGACTTCGTCGGCGGCGGACGAAGCCATTGTTTCAGCCGCGCCTTCAGTAGGTGTAGGTGTAGGAGGTGGCTTGAACGATGATTTGTCAGTGCCTGGAGTTGCTGGGATCAGTGGCCGCGACGATGACGTTGACGAATCGACACAACGTCGCTTTGGCTCAAGCGTGTTCGGTGTACTTGCGACTGCAGGTTGGTCAACCATTCCTTCGGCGTTCTGGTTGACACAGCTCGAGCTTTTTGCACCATTGACAGAGCGAAGTGTCTCCTGACCAACGACAAGCGGCGGAACGTCGGAAGGAAGCCTGCTACGCAGGTACTTCAATACGGCTTCGGTGCCGCTGTTCAGAATGTGAGCCCGAATTCCGCGCTGTGGATTACCAGCAAGGTAGAGGGCGCGAAGGTTCTCGCAAAGTGCAAGCTCTGCAGGAATCTATTCAACAGATAAGCGCACGTGATGTTAACATTCGTAGAACCAAAAGCAACTGAGAATTTTCGTACCTGGCGCAGCTCGTTATTTTCCAAAGAGAGCGACGTCAACTTCGGCACTTGGTAAACAGTCCCGCACGACTCCAACTGCACGAGTCACGCAACAGCATGATTTAGCATGACTATGGCATTGCAGACCGCTACTTTGGCACATTACTTACACGATTGTCAGCAACGCTTAGCACAGACAGCTGGTGCATTGTGGACCATGGAAACCCATCTAACACTCGCAGACGGTTGAATGAGAGAACGAGGGTGTCGATAGATTTCAACTCCTGCAGGTTTTGCGGAATATCTGTCAACAAATTGTTGCGGAGGTCCAGCTCTGTAAGAGACACGGATTTACCATGAGTACCCGAGGCTAGCATAGCATTCACAACATCTGTTGTCAGCGAGTTTTTGCTGAGTCGCAAGTGTTTCAGACTCGGCAGCACCGCGATAGAAGGATGAACTGACTTCAATCCACATTGCACCGCAGTGAGCGTATGAAGGGACGTCAGATCACCGATTGCTGCAGGAAGCTCCTGCAGCCAGTTCTTGGAAAGATCGAGCTGGTGCAGAGATTTCCCAAAATGATACTTTCCCGTGGCGTGAAGTTGTCTGGGCAGGTGCTGGAGGTTCATGTCAACGAGCTGTAAACTACCCGATGCGGCAGCGTCGCGAAATCGATATTCGTCTTCTTGAGGTGCTTCCTCAGGCATGGGTTCATCTAGCTTTGTTTCTCTTTGTCGTATTGTAAACTCGTCCACCTCCTCCTCAAACGCATCGACTCCTATCGGCGGTCCACCGCGAGTGCGCAAGTACTTTTTGAGCGGCTCAGTACCTGATGAAATGACGGATCTTCGAATCGAGCGCAGAGGGTTTCCCTCAACGAGCAGATGATCGAGGTGCTTCAAATAGCCTAATCCTGCTGGCAAATCGTGCAGATCGTTATTGCTGACGTCCAGTGTCTTCAGCTTGTATAACTGAGGAATTCTGTCCGACAACCGTTGTAGTTTGTTGTCACGCACATCGAGTACCGTGAGCGACTCCATCACACTCAAGACAACATGCCCTGGAATCTCGTGCAGCATGTTGAAACCCAGAAAAAGCTGATCTAAGCACGCATTGTTCTCCGGAAGCGTCGGAAACAATGTCAGTTTGTTCTGACGCAGATCGATATACTTGACCGATGCCAGCTTGCAAAAAGCGTCATGCGTAGTGACCAAACAATTCTTCTTCAGATCTAACGTCAGCAGATTCGTGAGCTCACCAAACGATAACGGCAGCTCCGTAATTTGGTTTGCGTATGCCGAGAACGTTTTCAGACTTTGAAGACGACCAATTGTCGAAGGTAACATCGTCAAACAATTGTTCTCCACCCGTAACACCTCCAAGTGAACCAAATCACCAAGAGCATCGGGCAACTGCGTCAGTTTGTTCCCTTCCAGCCCTAGCTCTCTCAGGTTGTGCAACTTGCCCAATTCTTCCGGCAAGCATCCGTCCAATTCATTGCTGACCAAATGCAAAACATATGTAGACCGTGTTAGTTGTTGACCACCAATTTCAACACGAATCGGCAGCGTCCTACTTGCTAAGATCGAGGAGCGTAAGTGTTCCCACTTGCCACATCGCTAATGGCACTTGTCGCAAGTGATTGTGGCGCATCTTGAAGTTCATGAGGTACTTGAGCGTCTCTACTTGACTCGGGATCTCTGCAATGTCATTGTAGCTGTCATAGAGCACACACTGGTAAAGCTGATCAAACTGTCAAAAATGCAAAAAAAAGTGTCGATCACCTCAGGTCCAATTTACGGAGAACGGCGCACTCCCAACTGCGTTCGTCGTCGTCCAATTGCTCGTAGAGGCGGAACACTTCGTCAGGGAAAGATACCAAGTCGCGCGAAGACAAGTTTAGACTTCCAGATTGACGTGCCATACGCAAGGTGCGAGCTATTGCGGTGCCTGGAGCAGCAGCAGCAGCCGCGGCAGGAGACGCCATGGAGCGTCTCTTCGCGGCAAATTTCGACGTCATTTTTGACAATAGCGCTGTTTTGCTTTCTGAATTTGTTTTGGTCTGACCAAATCGAATCAAATCTCATCAGCCAATGACTGCTTCAGTGTGGACGTACCGGACCAAACACGACACCAATGAATTGTCAGTTTCTCCGTGTCCACAACTCTTCTGATTGGTAATAAAGTAGCAGGACGCAAATAACTTTGGGAGCACAATCTTGATACTCCCCATGACACTTTTTTTCACAGCGCTATCTGACGTCGCCATTCGATGACGCAACAACAAATTTGCTTCGTTCTTGCAGCCATTGCAATAGCTCTCAATGTGTCTTCTTCACCAGTGTGATTGTTAGCAACTTGAGGTGCACCAACCGATCCTGCCGAGTTGCTGTGCGCGTCCTTCCCATTCTCACTCATCCATTCGTATGTGCGAGTGAAAGTCTTGTAGTCACGAACAGCTCAGGCAGTGCTGCTTGCGTCTTGGAGAAAGACACCAACGTGAACTTTCGCGCGATACCCGATAATAAAATCGACGATGCACAACTATGAGGCATTCAGCGGTGGATGTGATTTCACCAGCACATGCGATCTACTGGTCCATCTGTCGCACTGGCCAGGTCTTACTGATGCGCGCTGTACCATTGTTATGGCATCGAGAGCGTCAGCGTCGAGCTGCTTTCCAATCGAGTAACGGAGCTCGGAAGGTCGGTAGGTTGAAGTACACTAGCCTTTTTCTGCTTCCACCCATCCGGCACCGTTTTCTTGAGCTCCTGACCAATCATTGTTCGTCTTCGTGAGTGGTGCGTACGTCACGACACAATTGAGACCTTGTTCTGTCTGCATTGCAGTGCCCCCCCCTCCTGTGCCGACGATGAGCGCATTCCGGTCCAAGTTTCTGTACCCTGCTAAAGTCAACTGGTTTCCAGGTCACATGGCGCTTGCTAGGCGTCAAATGGTGGCTCAAATGGACGCAGTCGACGTGCTGATTGAGGTGCGCGACGCTCGCATCCCCTGGAGTTCGGCCAACCCCGTCCTAGAAGAAGCTTTTGGTCAGTCTAAGCCTCGTCTGGTCGTGTTCAACAAGAGCGACCTGGCAAACTCGAATATGCAGCAGCGAGTGGAGAGGCAGTGCAGGTACGAGCTAGGATTGGGCACTGACTGTCTCTTCACGTCCGTGGCCAAGGGCAAACGGCTTCAGGCCATTTTGCAATGGTGCAATAAGCACAGCCAGGCCCAGTTCAAGAGCACAGCGGGATCGATGGTCATGGTGGTCGGCATTCCTAACGTGGGCAAATCCTCGCTCATCAATGAGTTCCGACGTCTTTCGAACTCCCACAAACTGGCAAAAGGTCGGAAGCGAGCCAATGTTGGACCAACGCCTGGTGTTACTGTCCGCAACGACATCATAAAGGTGCGTATGCTTCATTGGTCACGCAAATGCCAAGTTTGATGGGGTGATGACATGGTTGTTTCGTGCAGGTGAATGACAAGCCAGCGGTGTTTGTAGTGGACACGCCTGGTGTGATGTTGCCGAATATTTCATCGGCCGAGACTGGAATGAGGCTGGCGCTCACGGGAGCGATCAAAGACGAAGTTGTCGGCACCGAGTTGATTGCAGACTATATGCTCTACCAGCTGAATCAGATGCGGTCGACGCGATATGTAGACGCACTAAAGCTTCCAGGCCCGATGGACGACGTCGGCGAGCTGTTCAAGTTGGTTTATAAGCGTTGCGGCGCGTTGGGAAAGGAACCCGACGAACAAGATCGTTTAGCCGCACAATTCTTGCTGCACGAATTTCGCCGAGGAGCATTTGGCAACTTTACCCTGGACGCCATTGAGTCGCGACCTGAAGTTGTCAAAAGCGCAGCATTATCGTTATGATTTGGCGAGAGCTACCAAGAACTGCACTTCCAGTCTCGTTCCTCATCGAATGCGCACTGTGGCATCCGTCATAACCCCATCGAAACATGACAAGTCTGGCCGTGATTCGGGCGACAAACAGGGCAAGAGTTTCACAGAAGATGATGAAGGTGGGTCAGGACTGTTCGATTCGTAGTGGTGCGACTATGGCAACGTAATCATCGAGTGGCAAATTGCTTGCAGCTACTCTGCTTAGCACTCACGATGTATCGGCGTGTGGAAAGCGCGTGCGAGTAGAAAGCATATCGCGCAACTGCCATCAAAGCTCAGTCTCATTTTTCAGCCAGGACTGCGTTGACGGATAGACACCACCTGACGAATGGGTGTGTGCGTGATAAAGTGCTTCCGGGAGACGTCTCTGACAATGTTGTCAAGGAAGTGAGGAGCAGCAGCATTAGCGCATCGCACGAAGACCAATGAACGCTTTACTTTTGCTTCGCAACATCACTGAGTCACAGGACTTGAGCATCGCCTGAGTGAATCCGCTTTCATTAGTGCCGCTCCTGATTTTCGATGCAGACGTGGAGCAACGCTTCACATCGTCACGAGTTTGCAAGTGCCGCGGCTAGTGTGCTTGCTCGTGGTCTTGCTGCAACATTGCTCTCGTGAGGACTGGCATGTTGTATCAGGCATCTTAGTAAATTGCGGGACACTTCCACTGCTGGTCCGATGGTAGTCGAGCGCAACATTCAAGTGCAAATCGTTCTCTTACGGCAGTACAAGCGCAGCTGGATCGACGTGGTTGAGACATGTATGCGATGGCGGTATATTGTTCCTGTTTGTTTCTAGTCTAGAATCGTTGCGTTAATTAAACCGCTACGTGTTCCAGAAACCCAAATGCGGCTATCGTGTTACTCTCTCGATCTCGTTGTGCTGTTCTGTCGCGGAGCTGGGGTCCAGGAAGCGCTCTGACTTCGAGCGACGAAGCGTCGCACACAGAAGTACCGAACGCTGCAGATCGACGTAGGTACAGCAGCTGATTCAGCGTCTCCTGGATGACCAAGAGCTTACAGAGCTCCGAGGCTTTATGCCAATTTGTGGTGACTTGCTCTGGGCGATAGTAGCGATGAGGAATGCAGAGACCGCATGATGTCTCCACTTTTTCAATCACCTTATCGACGATGCTCGGCCAGGAAGAGCCGTATGAGAAAGGTGCGCCTAACAGTGCCCGGCTAGGCCGAAAATACAATGCCACCAAATTAGCCGGAGCGAACCATGACAGTGCTGCACCGACAAGGAGATGTCGTCCGATCTTTATCGAACTCATGCCAATACTCGAGGTTATGGACGAACATTCTGCAGCCAAGACTTTTCGTTTGTCTAAATAGCAGCACCCATTAGTCCATTATTCGCTTCAGCTTGATTAACAACACAGCCCTTCTAGTCTCGTCCACTGCTCTTGTCGTGCGTGGCTCGCACTACACGTTCGGTACCGATTATCATGAAGCCTGTAAGTGGCCTACGATCCAGACATTGCTTTCGATCGAAAAACACGATAGTGATGATTCAGCGAAGTTATGGTATGCAGCTTGAACGAACTCACGAGCACGCCGTCGCCAGGATTATCGCGATCGAATATGACACGTCGAGCGCGACTGTGTACCAACGCCATGGCGCACATAGCACACGGTTCGCAGTCAAGATACACGTCATACCCCGTGCACAAGTAAGATTCACTATGCTTCATGTCCCCCTTGTCCCCCTCGCACTGCGCGGTCTCGTCCCTCTCGTGGCTCTTCTTTTGCTTCTTTTGGTGACCCATCTCGTCCTTCATTGGACCTTCTCGTCGTCGATCACGTCCTGCAACGGCGTCAATTGCTACCATCACTGGATGATACAGCGGCTCGAACGCATACTTTACCGACATCTTGTCGCACACGTTCGACGTCGCCACGTGCTTGTCCAGAAGAGGGTCGACAACCACACACACCCACGCACAAGTCAGTGCCTTGTGTCTCTTTGCCGTCATCGTTTTTCCATCCTCCACTGCTGCTCTCAAGTGTTCCAGCATCCTGCGCATTTCCTCCTTCTCAATGGTTAGCGACGCTGCAACGTCATGGACACTGGCGTGGAAAACCAGCGGCCAGTTCTTCGAGTGTTTCTCGAAAAGGACACGACTGCGTGGTGCGTTTTTCAGCGCGTCGACGGCCGTGAGACGACCTTGAAACAGCGTCTCTAATTCCTGCACATTTGGTGAGGCCTTTGCGCAGCCAACGTCATAAGTAAACGTCGAATCTAATGGACAAACAAGTGCCACGAGCGTCTTCGAAGCTTTCGGATGCTTTTTCAGGCGCTTCAAGTGCGCGAACCCGAGCGAAGTGAGCGGCTGGAACGTCGCAGCCAGGTGCTGCATGACGTTGGACCCATAATGAGCAGGAAATTCTAGCGCTACGAATCGCTGCTGGGCTTCCGCTTGCACCAGCTCATCGCCATTTGACGCTGCGATTTCCACGAGCTCCATCGCGATTGTCTGCGTGATGAGGAAAGTAAGCGCAAAGTACCAATAGCCAATCCCAATCGCTTGGCCATGGCTACAGGTTAGCATCGCGACCACTCATACAGAAGGCAAGCTTTTCCCTACTTTTCGTCCGATCCAAACGATTTGGGCACACAGAGCGGATGAGAAAAGTCCTTCATCGATGCTATGCTGGTCGCCCTTTTCCTGTTTACATGGAAGGCCAATGTTTGGAGTCGATTTTGTCCTCGTCATTGTCGTGGCCACTAGAAAAAATTGCCCCGCCGCATCGACTTAATCGTAGCTACCAACTCTCAATCGTCTACGTGGCAGTAACGTTCATACCGTTATCGTAGCTCAAGCTATCGTGTGGCACCAGCACCAAGCCTCGTTCCATTCACGTCAACAGGACCGTGCGATCGCTCGTTGTGACGAGGTTTTGGGCAAAAAGAAGACGGCCACGAACGCCAATCATGCCGCAAGTCCCACGGGATCCAACTGTGACGAGGTAACATCAAGTGCTGCGTCACCTATAAGCTCAAACGACAGTTTTTTGTTACAACTGATGACGCCGGCACTCGCTTCCGCTGACTTCGTCACATCGACCACCGCAGCTTTGCGCTGGTCGTTCGTGACCCCAGTCTGAGCTGTGGTACGCATCTATAGGTTAGCACGCGGTCATTCTCTCGCTCGCGTTCGATGGTGCAATCAGCACTTATATCCGGCCCAACCTTTACACGTACTCTTCCATCTGCTGCTTCAACTCATGCGTCTACTCGATCATCCCTATGGGAGCTGCACTCGTGACCAAGACGTGTTTTGACGTCTTGGTTGCATAGGTTATGAGCTCAAGTGCTTCGTTCCCCCGCTTGCCGAAGGTCCATCTTCGGCCCCATATCACCAAAGTCCACGACGATTTCATGACTGCCAAACGTTTCGTCTCACTGGTCCCTTTTTCCTTGTCCAGGTGTCCTGCCTCGACGTCTCGTCGACTATGTTCGGCAAGGTTAGCAACCATCAGAGATGGACATTCATTGCCATGCCCACCTTCACCCCTAGACGAGCTCGACTTGTACACCGCAGAGACTTCAGAGCTCAATGACCAGCAATTACACCAGCTCCGCACCGACGCGCTCATTCCTACCGGTTTGCTATCGTTGTTCATGAACTTCATAGCTTGTCCTGCAACACGGCCTCCACGCCATGAATGAGCAATGTGCTGGCGTACACTATCATGATAGCAATCAACAGCCACTGGACCCGTTACGGCATCTACCAGCGTTCAGTTGACTTTCCCTTTGCTGATACTGCCATCAAGATCACTTCAGCTGCACTATGATCGATTGGCCGCGTCCATTATGCAGATTATGCGCGCAGCTTGTAATGTTCAATAGGCTATCCATCTACGCGGTATGTGGCTCCAGCGAGTGTCTAGCTTCGTGCAGACCCTCCGGAGAAAGTCTGATCTTCTCAGGCTTGAGATCCCACCAGATATTCACTCACGGACATGTCTCGATTTGTGTTTTCTGTTGCAGCAGTTATTGCGCTTGTTTTTTCCTCGCACAACGAGCTAGCATCACATGTACGCCCTCCAATTCGACTTGCCATGACTTTTATTCGCAGTCCTCAAGTACCTGTTCAATAGCTCGAGTATGTCGATCAACGAGTTGCCATGTGCGGACTTCAACATGTTCCAGAGCGGCCGTTTGCATGTCGAAAACGTCTTCAAGCGCTTCAGTATCGGCACGCGCAATGAGGATATTCGCAACCTATGCTAGTATAGCCCGTTATTCTCGAATGCACCGCTTGTTGCAGACACGGGACGATTTCACGTGCTATAAGCCATCTTCATCGATTGAAATGGCCGTCTGACGTGTTGCTAGGAAGTAAGAAAATGTTCGCTGGACAAATTTGCATCGATTCGGGTCGGCTCATATACGAGTCGATCTACACTTTCTTCTTGATGTTGCACCATGTGAAAAAGCCGTCAACGAGCAAATTTGCAATCGCTCGAACAGCTGCTCATCGACTGGTAGTTTTCCATGACAATCGAGCACATCTATTCCACCAACAGACCCAAGGCATCTGTCAAGTCCAAAAGCGCTAGTGCCTCTTTCTTTTGAGCCTTCTATCAATCCTACTCATACGGACACATGTAACTTGCCGCGATCATTCTACGAGCGCTGGTGTATCCATGCTACGCGTCATCTTGCTCAAAATCCTGTCGCTTACAGCAACGCGAGCCAAACGTGTGTTTGTTCCGCCACGTCTGTATTGGGCATTCACGCTTTTCTACAAGAAACAATGCCCAGCAGCAGGCTTAGATACTTTTTTGCCCTGTCTGCTGCACGTTGATCAAGTCGAAGCAGGAGACGACAGAGATATACGACACAGGGCATCTTCACTAGCAATGGCACCCACCAAGCACAACCGCCAACAAGCAATAAGGCATATAAGCACAAGATTGAGCAAGGAGCGCAACAGCGAATGCTCTTCGTAACGTAGCTTCTCATTGAAAGCATCCGAGTTGGTAAGCTGCTGCTGTTGATCCCTTGAATTCCGTCGGCCCTTGAACTTGTTATTGCCGCTTGTCCCACTATTTCCAGTGTCACATTGCTTGATGCGGAGTGGAAATGGATCTACGGACGTGGCCTTTGTTGTGGTCTTCTTATGCTCTAGAGACCGCACTATTGATCGAATAAGCGCTAACTGCAAGCTGCATTGACATTGATATCCAAGCTGATACAGTCTGTTGTCTCTCAAAGAGACAAAAACTAGTTAGGAGGACCTTATTGTCGAGCACGCTGCAAGCTCAAAACTACTGATTCTCTTGGTGGCTTCGATTTTTTATCTACAATAGAGCTGAGAATGTAGGCTTTCGATTTGGAAAGGCACGAGGATAACCACGACTGCAGAGTACCCCCAGCATGACCGCACTTGCGTTTCGCACATCGAGAAAGATGTTTGATCGATGAGAGTGTGCTGAATGTAAGCTGTTTGCTGCGGTAGGATGAAGGCTGACTGATTGGTTGTACAAATACGTCTCGACAAAGTTTGCGGTGAGCTCTGAGAACGGGCGTATCACGAAGATAGTGTAGACATGTATGTCGCACGATGACCGCAAAGACGGCGTGTGTATACCAAGACACCACTGCTTCGCTAAAACAAGACTATATCATACCTTCTGCTCTACTGGTGGTAGGATTGGGCAAGGCCAAGGTACAGTCAATGTATTTACTTTTTATCCTAACTGCATTCGAACAACCCCTGAACGCACGTCGCGGAACTTGATGACCATCGATGGAGTGAAAAAGTATTCCTCATTCCGTAATCAAATGTGGTTCGGGTCAGTGTCTTCTATGATCTTATTTTCCAATCGGGTCACATAATTAGCCGCTTTAGCGCCGTCGTCCAGGGAAAAGAAGGACTCCATCTTCTCCCGTCCAACAGGGTCATAATGGCCGAAAAATTCTAAGACGAAGGCTTTGTAGGCGCGAAAAATAGGATCATCTTTCGGTAAATCGACGATTGACTTATCAGGGCGACCAGGGGAACCAGGGGGTAGAAGGAGACGTTCAAGCTCATTTGGAAGCACACCGCGTTTGATCATTCGACGAAAGCGACGTGTCTGCACCGCTTCAGCAAAAATTTTCCATTCAGGATGATCCACCAGCCTGGCAAGGGCACGTGCATATACCGCCTCGTCTTTAATAGGACATTGTTCCAGAAGTCGCACCGTTTTTCTGACAGAAAACGCCTTTTTTGCCCCTGTTTTTTCGATATAGCGCGGCTACTTCGAGCGAAATGTACAATCGAAATTCCTCGGATTGAAACATCTCGAGCACAATTTCTGGGGCCATGTCCGAGAGCGGCACTTCTCTATTTCCATGAACAAGCGTATATTCTTTCTTGACAGGCTGTTCTTGACGGAAGCAAGGTAGAAACGAGCGGATATAGCCCATCAGCTTTTCGAATGCTTTCTTCGTCGGTCCAAATATGCTGTCAAGCACAGGGCCTCTCTCCTCACCAGTCCAACCCTTTGGCGCACGTATGTTGACAGCTGCATCGTTGGTCGTCGACGGTTCCTCCGTCGTGGTCGCAGTCGCTTTGGAATGAAGGGCGTCGCTCGGATCGAAGGCGGCAACATGAGTCAGGACGCCGTTCACAACGAAGAAGACCAAGAAGAGCAGGCAGTACATATGCATGCTGCGCGATCTGCGCTTGGCGAGAGATTTTGCAGAATGAGGAACGAGAGACCACCTGAATTGTAGAGACGAGAGGACCTGATTTATTCAGAACGAGACCAGGTGAATCGTTGAGGACCTGATCAGGTGACTCATTGAGGAACGCACACGAATTCTATCTCATCGGCTTTGCAAAAACCTGACAGAGATTTATGTGCGTCTGTTGACATAGTTAAGTGTACCAAGGTGACTGAAGTGAATGAGCCAGGATTTGCAATTCGGAGCCGGGACCAAAACGTGGGCTCCGAAGAAATATGAGGCGAGGGGTAAGGAGGTTCGAAAACGGACCCATCAAAGCCTAAAACAGCCTACCATTCAAGCGCTCTCATTGCGACGCTACCCTGTGCAACAGAGCAGTGACAATGCATCTAGGTAAGACGCCTGATCCGAGGGTGGCGACTGCGAACGCGGCCGACCAACCGAAGTTGCGTATCGCCGGAGCGAAGGCACAGAACATGGAAGACGCTACCTTGACGATAGACGGTCCCTGCGGTCGCGCGAGTGCCCTCCAACACTGGTATGTACGATCGCCGAAGCAATGACGCGTGGCGCGGGGGTCGCCTCACTCGCGGTGCCTTCTCCTCAGAGACCGCTGGTGCGGCCCGCCGGACTTGTAGTGCGCGACCGCCGATGCGATGAAACGGGGAACTCGGGTCGCAGTATCTGCCGCGACATGGCCGCACCCGCAACTGACGGTTGCGAGCGCAACATACTTAAGGCAGAAACACCCACCTCGGCTCCCAGAGGGAGGATTCCAGCCGAAGGGGCTGCCCCGTGGGAGAGGCTGAGGAGACACCTGGTTCGAGCTGAACAGTGAAAAGATGGGAATGCTTTGCAATGAAACTGATCCTAGCGCCAAGACTTTGTGCCCAAGAACAGTACACTGCTAAGGATACGGGTTGAATCGGGCGACGTTGATCCACGAAAGACGACCGGCTCTCTCGTTGTGGGACACCTTTTAGACAGCTTTTAGGCACGCCACGTCGCGGTAGATAATACGCAGGGACCGGAACAGGCACTGCACTCCACAGCCGAGCCACCATCCTGCCAACAAAACGTCGGTAGTCGTGTCTCTCATGATCGGTCCTCCTTAAAATACCCTTCTTGGACGAATTCTTGCCGTAGACACCTTGTGCGATATTCGTCATCTCTCACCCTCCGCAGCCACGAGGCATTTACGCTCATGCGACAAGTCTAGCGTCAACACGCAGAAGGACGGAAGAGCGTGTCAAACAGGGCTCCAAGCGCATAAAAGCAGCACTCGAGACGAACGGCTCCTCTACGATTTACCCCTGGATTCAGCGCTTGATCAAACCTCCACCCCAGGGTTGCTTCCGTTCGTGTAGTCTCGATGGTTTATGGTGCGTGAAGGCACATGAATGCCCGTATCGCTGCCGAGAAAACGTGGGACGCAAAACTCGCAACATTTATTGCAGGAGCTCGCTAGCATCTGCCAACACGAACGCTAGCAGCACTCCGATTCCTGGTACTTTTGAGGGTGTCTGTCTCGTACTCTGGCACCGTGTAACTGTGGGGGTCCGTAAAGTGTGATTGACCTCAAATGATAGTAATGTTATTGTTATCATAATTGGTAATAATCTTCAATATTTTCCCTTTTAGGTAGATAACAAAGGAATATTACCTTCGAAGGTATGATTCAGAGCCGCTCCACATACTCTTTGATATGGGTCTTATCTTTAATCAAATAATTTACGATCGCTGCTAAACGCGCGCAGTGGGTGGTGAGCGAGCTCCTGCATTACTACAGTAGTATGTTACATCATATTGTTAGATTAAGATCAAAAGCGCTTTATCAGAAAATTTAATTTACAAAAAAAATATTTATAGTTCTACATCCCTGCTTCCAAACGCACCGTATAAAAGGACTGCCTCTTCACGCACAGTGTACGTGAATTCACAGAACGCTTGCTTACGCTGATGCCAGTGTAGGTAACCCGAACAGTTATCAGTACAATCCAAGGGTGCCCTGTTACACCTGGGAGCACTTTGTGGTTCGTTCAGCGACCACGGATTTTTCATCCGACAAGAACATGTTAGATGACAAAGCGAACGACTTTCACGCCACGCGTAAAGGCTTATCCCATGAGTGACATCATGCGGGCGGCGGTAAAACGAATAATTTTGACGGTTGGCAGACCCGCCACCAGTGCCATGTCGTTCGTCCTAGAAGGAGACGCGCAGCATGCTGCCATCTCCAAGTTCATAGAGCATAAAAATGATAAGGCGCAGGCCAAAGTAATCTTGATTCAACATACAGGCCCTCGGCAGGCAAAACTCTTGCAAAAAGACGTTGTTCAAAATATCAAACTGCCGAGAAAGCAGCAGGATCAGCGTGCTGCTGACGAAGAAATGCAAGTAGTATTTGTCCAAATAGACTAAGTTGGACGTGTTGGGCCTTCGGACTTTAGCATCACAAGTCCAATGTGTTTGGGTAGCTAGATGTCTTCAAGGTATGGATCATAAAGATATACAAGCAATTCTTTAATGGAGCCCCTGAGAGTCGGGCAAGGTAAGCCTAATGCGCCCGCTTATGTGGTAAAGCGACTATGGAAATTCGCTGTAGAGGAACTGATCGCATTCCCGTTATGTCCGAGCCACTTAACGGTTGGCTGCCCGGTCCCACATCTGGTCAGATCGCGTCCATTGGACAGTCAGACTAAAATGGATATCAGGTCGGGCAGGTTGGGACCTGCGATCTTGGGTCAAGGTATGAGGCGGAAGGTAACGTTGGCTATCAGTCGATCAAGAAGGGAACCGCGATCAGCAAGGAAATCGCATTCAGGAAGCGATCGAGATCGTGATCAGTGATCAGGTATGTGATCGCGATCAGACAAGTTTTTCAGGTGTGGGTCATGCAAGTACAAGATCGCTACCGTCCAGAGAGAGCGACATGTGGCAAACGATGTCCAAGACATGGGTATGGATATGGTTGTTGGGTTTGATTGGTTAACATTAAACAGAGTTCAATTTGCTTCAAAGTACACGTGTCGACTTCTCCTTCGGGTGGATCATTGGCCACCCGACGTCAAGGAAAGATTTACATACTTTAATCAAGTGATATCCCTGGAACACCCCAACTGCGACTGGACGCAGGAAACCCTTTGTGGTTGAGGACCCAAGATCGCGAGACGGCTCAAGTGGTCAGAAGGCTCGCGAGTCAAGGTCTACATTTGGAAACGGCGATCTGTTACAGATCAGGGTGACTCATATCGAGCACCCCACAAGCATACAAGTGATCGCGTGACAAATTCCACGTGATCACACCAAACCCGATCGTGGTGTGAAGATTTCCACACCGTGATCGAACCTCGACCCCATCGCAAACACGGTCAAGTTCTCCATTGACACGAGTCCACCTAGAAGAGTGCAACCCGCCTCACGGACGGTTACACAATGTGAGGAAGACAATCAAGAACACGGAATGTGAGTACCCCCTCCGTTAGCCAGTCGTCCGGGCTCCAGTGGAGAGTTAGGATCGACTTCTTAAAAGAGCGATCACCACTTCACCACACTTTCTCTGCACGTTCTTTATCTTGCGAGCTGCGTCACTGTCAAGTCGAATTATAGACACACGATAATAACAGCGCAAATTCAGCGTTTCGAGGCGTACCCGTCAAGACTTAGCCATTTCGCCTAGAGATCAATACGATTAAACACGGATATTCCAGACAGAACATAGAATACTTTATCCTGTGAAAGGATCGTATCAACTTGTGTTTTTATTGCCCGCCGAAACTACGGGAGGTCGAAAGTTTTACTCATTTACCTCTCTCACAAATAGAGCAGAATAATCGTAATTTTGAATTAGGATAAATGAAGAAGCGCAGTCGATAACGAAGCGCTAAAGCAATTCGTTTATAAAGTAGTGTTTTGAGCCCAGTGTCAATTTCTAAAGTATATAACTTTGGGTAAGTGGATCGTATAATGGTGAAAGAAATGTACTGAAGAATAGATATCGTGGTACTTGGACTAAGTACAAAGTTTGGATGGGTGGATCTCGAACATCGGATCCGATCTAGGCGTGGATCCAATCAGAGAGAGATTCGATCTAAAGAGGATCATACCTATGATGAAATCCGATCCAAGAGTGGATTCGATAGTCAATAGTCGAGATCCGATTCTAAACTGAGTCAGAGGTGGGGGATAAATCAATAATCCTACGATGTAAAAGAGACAAAGTGATTGATTGAATGACGCGTGGCGAGTGCTTTTTGCATAGGTGGGCTACTTCGTAGGTTCCTTAATTGGATGGCGAACATTAAACAATAGTTCGATTTGCTTCCTTCTACATACGACGAGTGGCTACCTACCCCAGTAGAACTCGCTTCAACTTATCGACATTCAAGTTTGCAACGCGTCTCTGATAGATAAGCTTCTAGATCACTTGAATTTTCATCCGCGCGCAACGTGGCACATTCCCCGGCAGGAACGCATATTGGCCTTTCGCTGTTTCACAGGTGTCACACGTCCGATCCGACGCAGACCATATATCGTCTAGCTGAAAATAGAATTTCAATTGGATATATACGCTCGGTTACGCAATCAAGGACTTCAACATGGATTAATCTGGGCAAGAGTCAGGGCAAATAATCTTTCCGAAGGACAGGAAGGTGTGTTGGCCTCCCGATGATTAAGGCAAGAATATCGCGCGTTTCTCAAGTTTAATCTGTTTTCTAGATAATTTGGCCAAGATTTTTTTGATGCTAGCATTGATGGCTAGGCAATAGATTGATAAAGAGCCACGTCACTTTAAAGATAAGCTATATCTCTTCCAGGCTGTATCTTAGGCCTCCAAACGACATCAAAAGGTTACGCCTCTCGTCTACCAAAGTGTCGCGCCTGAACTGTTGGGCCAGGTGTATATAAAACTCTCTAGACATCAAGACAACTGCAATAATATGCAGCAAAAAAGCAAGGGTGATCAAGACCGCGAGACGCCTCAAGTAATCTATAAATCTTAAGAAGATCAAGATCTACATATAGGACGAGGCAATCTCGTTGAAGTCCAGGTAGCTTATATTGAGTACTTACAAGGTGCTTTGTGATCGTGTGAAGATTTCCACGCGAAGATCCACGTCTCAAACACGGTCAAGTAAGCTTTGACGCGATCCTACCGAGAAGAGTGCAGCCTGCCCTACCGACGTGTACATAAGTTGAGGAAGAAGATACACGGAATCGAAATACCCCTCGGACAGTCGGTCGTCTGGTCCCCGGTCGAGAGGTGGCACCAATCAGCAATTTGGTGAACCTCGTCCACTACACAACGACCATGATTCGGCAAATAACGGCGCGTGACGTACATCTGGCGTTGTCGCCAAGTTGATACACCGTAAGATATTGTCAACCGGTCGGGATTAGTATATGCGGATCCCCCTCTTGATGCAGCAACAGTGAAAGAATCTATAGTTTCTTGATGAAGATTGCTTCCAACCTAATGTCACCTTGTTTCGATCCCCATGATGATGAGGAGTTTAAAGATGAAGTTGACAAAAAAAATTGACATCCTGTGCCCTATCAAGCTAAATCCGTCGAATTACTTTGTTCTACGCTGTTCATGTGATGGCGGTAGGCTCAATTTCGCTAAAATCGAGACCACTACAAATTGAATGAAAGTGCTCTTCGCAACGCGATAGTAATAGTGAAATTTTCTTCACATCATATAATAGTCCGGTGGTGATTCCGTCGAGTAAATTTGGATGAAAATTTTATAGTCTTATGTCGTATATAATGTCTCAGAATTCAGGAAACATGATTTAGCTGGATGTATTAATAAATAACTAGCCTGCACGACCCGATATCCATCCAGTTTGCGTCAAGACGCATTTTCTAATGTACAAAATATGAACAAGTGATTATAATGGATTGTCTATTTGTTCGTTCGTTTTTGGACGTTACATCAATTCAGCGTTAGGTGAAAACCGAAACTATGACCAAGATGTTGGTGACTGTATAAAGAACAGGTAGTGCAGAAGGTCCATAACTCGAATTAGTTAAGTGGGCAGGGACATGGTAGTACGACCCGCGAGCAGCATGCCTTAGAAAAACTAATCCTGTCGCCCAGAAGTACCAACAAATAACCCTAGGTAATATTAAGAGTCGAACACAGCGAACTGGACGCAGAAGCGCTACCGCATTTAGAAACAATTAGAGATTAAGGCTAACCTCACCAAAGAATAATCTTGATTTTAACAATAACTACTGAGTTTAAGTCCCAGTCATTTTATAATATATTTTCTGCACCAAGACAGTACATCACTTTCTCCATGACAGAACGAGTGCAAGATATTTTGCAATTATTCTTCTTTAACTACAAAAGCACCTTAAATCAAATGCACCTGGACAAATTTAAAATTGAAACAGTTCTTGCAAGCCTTGCGTAGTTGCAAAGCTAATCATATCTGCATTAGAGTTTGGAGGACGAGCGCATTAACAGAATTCGGTCGTCATTGATATTTTCAATTAGAGCGCGGATTTTAAGCGGCTCATCCGTGGAAGATAACGTTTCGCATAGAAGAATTGTATTCCGCGATAAATCTCAATCTTGGTAGTGGTTGGATCTTCATTCATTATGCAATATTGATTTGATATATATGCGCAATTTCTAAATCTTGTCGTTTTGTGAGTTGCCGACAACCAACAGAGACGCCGCGGTATTATAAAAGTCTTGCTTAAAATGATTTGTCACGAAGTAGGTTCCACAGCCTCGTAAAGTAGTCATCGCGATCGACAACCTTTTTGCTAGTTGACTAGCAAAGCCCAAATAAGAAAGTAAAAAAACCACGTAGGCCTTCATCTATTTTTGCCCGGTATATATGGAGGCAATGTGGCATAGTGGATAACATGTTATTGATGACTGATCGACCACTTTTTACTTAGCCCATAGTAGCCGAATTGCGGAGAAGTACTGTAACGGTGAAAATCTTTTAAATAAGATTATCATATATCAATAATAATAATAAATATTGAGTCAAATATTCTAACTACAATTGCAATAAGATCAGCAACATTGTTGCGGTGACTCAAGGGTCTACGCATTGATTGATATAGCACTATATCAACCCACCAATCGCTGCCGTACGCGCGCAATAGGTGGTGAGTAGACGTCACCATACATGCTTTAGCATTAATATATTTAAGTTAGGACTGATAGGACAATACTTTTTTAGGACTTAAATCTATTAATACTGATTCCTTTGCTATACTAATCTCCAGTGTGTAGAACTAAACCTTGCCATAACCATTTTTTTGTATTCCAACCTAACTGGGCACTTCATATCCCTGAAGGCAGTGAGAGCTTGCTACGCACTGTTGTCGTTTCGCAGCTACCTGTACCCGGTTTTATTTTCTACGAATGTGTGCTTTTAACGCCTTGTGCTCATCTTGTGTACCCGTCAGTTGAGTTGGATGTAATAGATTGTAATGAACTTGGTTTTGTAGCTATTAATCTTGCTTTGTTTTAAGGACTGAGGATGATTCGAATTCAAAACGAAAAGCTTTGTATAGAGATCGGAGTATGTAGATCGTGAGCTTGTTGTATCTATATTGTGAACTTAATCCTTGCCGTCTATCCTACATCCCACTTGACCATGTAGCACTTGAACGATCTTACAATCTTCACATCGATATGTGCAACATTAGTTAGCCGATATGGCTATCAATCGTAATTCTTGCCTAGTGCGTCCACATTCAATCATCTTGTCTAAAAAATATGCGTGATATTCGTTAAATGATCCAAAAACGGTCTACTGTACCGAAACAATTGAAAAGTTATAGAGATCTGGAATTACAAATACGACATTGGCCGATTCAGGACAACGCGTATCGTGTGTGCATAATAAATATTAGAGAATTTATATGAATCAGCAATAATAATAATTAATGTATCCCATAAATATCCCAATGTGAGGAGTGCACTTACAACTAAAATATCTATAAAGGTCAGATCGCTTCCTTCGCCAAGTGCCTCATCGTCCTAGCCTATAAATCGATGGTGACGCCAATAATTTAAGTATGTAACATACACTTTATTTTTGGGTCATACTTTTATTGTTGGTATTTCGCAGTATACAGAATATTATAGAATATTGACATACATTCATATGTCAGGAACATGACTAAATGTTGAGTCTGATCTTCTCCATTAAGTTTGACGCGTCAGTATGAGAATCCTCCAGCTATAGCCATCTACCTACGACGCACAATAGTCATAATATTCATCAGTTTCTCTCCACCTTTACGTTTCTTTTTATGTTAGGAGTCGTATGGATATTCTGTAGCATTGATCGATACATAAATCGCGATACAATAGATCGTCTTGTCGTCATAGACCTTCGATCTTGTTTTAAGTGAACAGCGTAAACCTTTAACATACCAGATAAGACACATTGTAGAATTTTAAACGTTGTTTTATCGCGTAAGGTTATTACAATTCGCTGTCTTGTACACACTCCATATCGCTTATCAGTACTTCACTTTTGTACAAATATCGTAAGATCTAGTTAATTTGCTTATCATGCTTGAAGTCTCGCCACATTAGCGACAACAACATGATCACACCTGTCTGTGCGTCTTTCTGTCTCATATTAAGATGTGGCGGAGTGGGTCTTAAAACTGCGGGATGAGCTCCCAAAAGATTCACTGCGCCGGACTGCCGGCTCATGGAAAGATACCCGATGCCGCGTATGAACCTTGACTTACCTTGTGTGCCCTTTGGATGGCGGGTTGCACTCTTCGGTAGACTTGGACGGAGGCGTAGATGTATTCACCTTGATAGATGTAGAATTTGGTCCCCGAATGGATTCGTTTCACTTGGTGGAACAGTAGGTGGTCGCTCGACCGGCTTGATCAAGATTGGGATTATAGCCAAATGTCTACCGTTCCTTAGCTATATAGTAATTTAAACCACCTGACTTTTGCTTTTCTCCGCGACCACGGAGTCGGCAGGCAGTTTTATTAGCGAATCTTAGCGGGCATTACTCGATGAACCGACAGGCCAAAAACTTCCAGAAATTCTATTTACAGATTGTATTGCCACGCAATTGTCTTCTGCGGGAGATGGACAAAGTCTATATCTACCTTGGAAGAGGCCGAAAGACTTAGAAATTTATCTCTTTAAGCACGACGACGACGTGCCACGTAGGTCTTAAATTGATAATTATCCAGTATTGTCCCGCTATTATACTTATCTACTGTATCCTCGCGTTAGGCTCTGGCATCATACTTGACTGGACAGGAGTAGCATAGAGCTACTAAGGGATTGAGGTCTACCAATGCGAGGAGGGGTATACCGATCGAGGACCAAGGTCTATCGATGAGGGACCGTGCGCGTCACTAAGGGTCCTAGGCCTACCCATAGTGACCCAGACTACCGATACGTAATCGTGTACGACTCCTTTACGTACCATTTATCCCGCACCCTGTCCATTATATCCCAAAATTACTTTTGCAAATTCTATTTTCAATGACTATTTTTAAGAATGTTACATTCTTTCTATCTAACACCCTCTCTTTGGTGTGCGGTACCTACTTTCTCGGATCCGTTGGCCTTCAGGTTCCCTATTTCAAAATAATTTTACCGCTCGTTTCTTATACGCGTAATTCGACCAAAATAAAAAACAGAATTTGATATGTTGGTATATAGCAAATTATGAGTAAATTTAAACGCCTGAGAGCTACTCACTGGTAAATCATATTGGACTGGCTGATATGTGTCACAATCCCACATGTCAGCTATATAACAATCGAAAGCGTTGTGATATACATCTCGGTTTCACCATACAATACTCATGTATTATATGTAATTAGCTATACTAACTATATTGGGGACTGCTATATACTTATAGCAAAACGCGCAACGGTGGCGCCCCATCACATAAATAGCATTTACCCACAATAAACCACGTGCTATCCACTAGAGAACCCTTCGAATATATTATGTAGCCTGCGAAACCTCCTAGCATATCTTTCAAATCCAACCCAGCATGTACATTTCCTTGCAAACCCTTCAACCTTTGGCCTAATTTGCTCAAATTTATACTACTTCCCTTCCTGTGACAGCGTTAATCGAAATCGATTCGACTCGCTAAGGATTCGGTCAAAACAGTCCCATGTGGCCACCAGATGGACTTTATCCACCCTTCTCGAATGTAAGTTTTTTTACAGTACGACATCGTGAAACTTTACCTATCAATAGCAATGTATTTGGCAAAAGCATAACCTGAAAATATTTGACATCCAATGATTTTCTACAGAAACCAATTATTGATTTAAGTCTTCGTTTAAACTACCTAATCTGACCATGTGTTCACCATCTGATATTTTTACCGTTGGATAATTATTATAATACTTAAATACAAATAAAAAAGTGGATCGGATGATATATATGTATATACCTAAATATACCAAATGCATAAAGTGAACACCACATATTTTACCTCTCTATCAAAATCTGTCCAAACTACATTTTATAGTGTACGCGCAAACACAATTGACGCAATTCAGATGCATCAATACCTCTGTAGAAACTTTATAATGATACACAATCCCACTATCGTGGCAACGATCCGCTAAAACCTATATCGCAAATTCGATTTGGTCATTACCAATAACCTGGCTCTTTTAATTGTCATGGCTTCAATTTACCATTCTCTTGTGCTTCGTACTGACTGTGGAAATTTCAGCGCAAATTACATTTATTGATTAAACCAATATAAGTTGTATTTTCAATATTACAAAAAGGCCTTTACGATCTCGAGAATTAGGCCTAAGACTCCTGTATAACAATTTCGATGATGAACATTGTTTACATATATCTGAAGCACTCATGAAAGGGGTGAAGTAGATACAAGTCATTTTTAACATTTTTGGTCTCATTAACATTTTCGTTATGATAAAGTAAACCAATTATCAACCTTTTAGGCAAATGATACAAATAGAATTTGATGGTAATATATACTGCTGATCCACCTATTGAATAATCGGGTCAAATACAGACCAAATGAAGCATTATAGTGTGCTTTATGTATATATATATATATATGAATATGATTACATTGTCGACAAACATTTACCCATATCCCCGGTATGCGATGGTAGGCCTATAGGAGATTACCATTTAATTATAGCCGATCTACGATGCATAATAATGAAGTATCAGCGTAACGGACTATTGCGGCAGGAAATTTTCATTTCGACAGCAATCCGACTTATTTGTTGGAACAAAGTCAAATGTATGTTTATCTACATACGAATGCCAAGCTTAAGGCGCACGGTATGGTGAATATTGTAAAAGATTCCGACGAGTCGGCACCTCTGTAAATTAATTTACCTATTCTACATAGTTTTATTGTATAGTAGCCATACATTACTGCTAAGTAATCTCCTTGATAAAATTACGATGAAGATTATGTTGTAATTTATCTGCGCAATTTTTTTGATTGCAAATTCATTGCTTTATTAAAGCGAACATAACATTTATAAACGTTCGTACAATTTAAGAACAAGACAGCAAAGAAGCATGAGCATTCAGTTATTGGTGCCAGCCAACACTAAGTCGGCCATGTTTACGGCAGCTAAACAACTAAATATTATCCCTTCGTCAAATTACCTAGCGTTAAAACGGCCAAACACGTCTATCTTCGATGATCTCTCTGATACGTGATTTATCGCTTTCATAAATAAGTACGCCTGGCAACTCGCATACCTTAAGGGCAGTAAAAGAGGTTAAAGCTTAAAACGCTAGAGTCTCCTTATACAATTAAGTAATTAAGTGGCTGCTGGTGTTCTTTGCTCAACGACGGCCAACCTTGTACGACATACTACTTGAGATGGCGCGCACCCTGAAGTTGCACTACATGACAAGAGTGAGAGGATCATAAAGAAAGCTTCATTATATACGAAAGATAAGAATATAATGCTTATGTAACACATATATATGACTGCCGCAATTTCAATGGACTACCAGGACGCTGTACATGTGTGCCCGATGTGGCATGCCTTCGGCCGGGCGTCGTAAAAGTCGGTCTTCCCTCAATTAAGTTCTGTCCGTTAGCGGTAACAATGTTGAGCTCATTCAGCAACCTCAATAAATAAGCGTTTAACGAGAAAACTTTGACGGACAAGGTATGGTTTGCAGCTAAAGCTACTTTGTACTTATCTTCTTCTAATCACGAGGCATATTGCATATAGTATAAGGAAAATAAAGTACATTTAATTTCAATTTATCCATCTCGTAAGGACAAGCAGACTAATGGCTATGTCGAACGCATCGAATAGCAACGTCAGCACTTTCTAGTCAGTATGCGTCTAAAGAGAAAGGTGAGAGGCATAATTTCTCAATGACCGACTGTATTCGTTTCCAAAACGCGTCCTTCAATCTCTTCATGTTTCGTCTCAGATCGCACATGAGTGAAAGAAACCAAACTGTAACAATAACGTCAGACCATGCATGGGATATGAAATATAGCAGCAACATCAACAATAACGTCATACCGTACATGAGATATAGCAGCAAATAGCGACAAGAACATTAGACTGTACCTAAGATACAGCAGCAAATAGCAACAAAAACTTCTAGCGGCACATGAACTAAAGAACAAGTCAGCAACAATATTGTTAGTAAAAACAGCAACAACAGTAACAGCGACCATTACGATAACGTCCGACTGCACAAGAGTTACAGAATCGGACAGCAACATCAACAAAAGCATCAACAACAACAGCATCAATAACGTCAGACCGCACACAAGGTACAGATACAAACAGGAACAAGAAAGATGGATGGCGCATGAGAAAAAAATAAAAAGAGGAACAACAAACACCGGACTGCACTTGATGTAGAGAGCATGACAGTAACGTCATACTCCACCTGCCAACACTTCGACAATCGATGTTTTACTCATCGAACGGATTCTTGTTGTATATATTTATCGCTTGGTATTTTAATTCACCGACGCACCGACGTTGAAGCATGCTGCACTTTTACATCAAATAAAACGACCACACATATACCACACATACATGTCTGATAACCAGTAGAGCACGTAAAAAAAGCATCAGACCGTTTGACTTATCCTATTGTCGCACCTCGTTGTCCCAGCCGCCATTAGATACTACAGGAAGAGCTCAGTAGCGGAAAATATATAGTATCTTTATGTAGCAATATCCAGCTAGGATTGTGCCTCAGTTTCTCTTGGCACTCGGTCTATAGTAAGTGCCAACACAAGCTGAGACACAATACAGTGAGTAGGTACATAGAAATCAAAATTATAACTTTCTATATAGTGACATCATCCTTGATACGAGACCTAACTTCTTTGTAGGAATCTATGTCGGAATGAAAATAAATTTCGGAATATTTATGGTATGGTGGTAAACTTCAATACTGTTATAGTTGGACCGTTGTGTACAACGGTCTTAAGTTCTTTTTTGCATTGATTAGTTAAAGATTTCCTCAATTAAATTAAATTAAAATTGTGTCGGATTCAATGAAACGCGGCACTATACCAAAAGCATCAATAAATACATCATTCCGACCAACATGTTCCCCTTCCATTGGTAGCGGTTATATTTAGTTCTGAAGAAAAGCGAGAATAACGATTTTAAATTTCGGCTCTCATATGAAGCCCAATTATGTGAGCATCGAAGGAGCATCTGATGAAGTCAATCGTACAAAAATTACTATGGAAAATGCAAACTTTTACATACGCAGACATTACAACTTGAGGAAGGGGTAATCCGATCCGTACTTGATGTAAAACCTGTGCTCACCCAGTCATCCCGTCAATTGGGCTCGATTTTGCTAGTTGTAAAGGACTAGTGAGTGTCAAACTAGCTCCTTTCTTTGGCGTTATGCGAATATTGTACGTATAGAAAACTAAACACAATGATCGGGTAACCTTGTATCGCGATCTTGCACACCCCATTTGACACACTATTTCTCCAATAATTTGATCACTTGAGCCATCTCCAGGTTTGATATGTCCAATCCTTAACTTGCGTGCTGTATCTAATCGCAGTTGAGTCGTAAGAGCACTTCTACGATCCAAATTTATTGTTCTAGAGCCGGTCTTCTTAATTTGGCCAAAAAATTTAAGTTCGGTCTTATGCGTCTTTAAAATGGTAGCTTTATCCGTCTGAAAGCCAAAAGAAGTATTTAATGCAGAAGAGAAAGGAGTTTTTTTATTAAAAACATGAATTAACGACTCTTTATACCAACTAATAAAATCGTCCACTTAACATTTTATCCACCCTAAGGTGCAGGGTATCTTACAAATTTTCATATTTCTTAAACGCTCATTTTCCTCCTGACGACGTACTGAAACAATTAGCAGCTATGCTTAACTTAAGTAAGTAATTGCAAAATCGTACTCTACGCGAAAAGTTTCATACCACACTCATCACGACGGTGTCCGAGTGTAACGAATATATGTTGAATGTGTATATGTGGTAAAGCAACTATGGAAATTCGCTGTAGAGGAACTGATCGCATTCCCGTTATGTCCGAGCCACTTAACGGTTGGCTGCCCGGTCCCACATCTGGTCAGATCGCGTCCATTGGACAGTCAGACTAAAATGGATATCAGATCGGGCAGGTTGGGACCTGCGATCTTAAGTCAAGGTATGCGGCGGAAGGTAACGTTGGCGATCAGTCGATCAAGAAGGGAACCGCGATCATCAAGGCAATCGCGATCAAGGAGGCGATCGAGATCAGGAAGCTATCGAGATCGTGATCAGTGATCAGGTATGTGATCGCGATCAGACAAGTTTTTCAGGTGTGGGTCATGCAAGTACAAGATCGCTACCGTCCAGAGAGAGCGACATGTGGCAAACGATGTCCAAGACATGGGTATATGGATAGGGTTGTTGGGTTTGATTGGTTAACATTAAACAGAGTTCAATTTGCTTCAAAGTACACGTGTCGACTTCTCCTTCGGGTGGATCATTGGCCACCCGACGTCAAGGAAAGATTTACATACTTTAATCAAGTGATATCCCTGGATTGTTTGGCCAGGGATCAAGATCTCTCAAACAACACCCCAACTGCGACTGGACGCAGGAAACCCTTTGTGGTTGAGGACCCAAGATCGCGAGACGGCTCAAGTGGTCAGAAGGCTCGCGAGTCAAGGTCTACATTTGGAAACGGCGATCTGTTACAGATCAGGGTGACTCATATCGAGCACCCCACAAGCATACAAGTGATCGCGTGACAAATTCCACGTGATCACACCAACCCCGATCGTGGTGTGAAGATTTCCACACCGTGATCGAACCTCGACCCCATCGCAAACACGGTTAAGTTTTCCATTGACACGGGTCCACCTAGAAGAGTGCAACCCGCCCCACCGACGGGCATGTGATAAAGACAATCAAGAACACGGAATGGGAGTACCCCCTCCGTTAGTCAGTCGTCCGGGCTCCTGTGGAGAGTTGGGATCGACTCCTCAAAAGAGCGATCACCACTCCACCACAATGGTGCGCGTGCCCGAATCTTCTGGTGACTCGAGATTTCCCCGTGAGTCCCTGAGTAAAGATGTGAAGATAAAAACAAAACCTGGGATGGAAGCGTCGAAGGCCAAGGAATCGCCACAGACGCGTGAGTCTGAAAGATTCTTAGTTCATCAGAGTTATGGGAGGGGATCTAATGACAATAAAATAAAGAGGAAAACCGATCGCTCAATTTGGAAGAAAAACCTCGAATCCCTCCTGAGGTCCCTTCGGGGACCACCGCGGGTCGTGCTACAAAGCATGATTCTCAGGGTGAAAACCCATCGGTTAAAATCGAGCAAAAGTTGCCCAAAGTCACATCCGCGATCTCGAGAAAAGATCGATCGAGGACTGTGAGGGTAAAAAAGCAACGACCAAGCCCGATCAACGTGAACAAGTTGAGAACAAGATCCCGAATACTTTCAAGTTCTTGGAAGACGAGATCAAGATGAAAGGGTGGCAATATGAAGAACTGGCCAAGATGTACGAGTGGAAGATGCTCAAGAATCTACTATCGAGCGACCCAGTACTCCAAGTGCTGAAGCCAGAACTGATCGACGAGATTCAAGGTCCGGTATCGACCCGGCAAGTGCATCGAACATGCTGGAAGGGATCTATGGGATCATGCGACTTTTGCATGAAGCTGGATTCGTGGAGGAGATGATCGATGTGAAAAGGTTGTTGGATTTTGATCAAGATCAAATTACCTGCGTATGTCGATCGTTGTACGAGAAGCTGATCCCTCTCACAGGCAAAGCCAAGATTGAATATCAAGCGAGTATCACGATCGTGTACATGACGAAGGAATACCACACTGGATCGTCGCAGTATGCCTCAGCGGAATCTGATATCGACTCTGACGCCTCGCTCGGCATTCAAGGGATGTCACTAGGCTCCAGTGGGTCCGCTCATCTGCATGATCGCGCCCAAGGAATCAAGGCTGAGCCGCGATCGGCAGCTGTACGCGCCTCCGGAGATGACGCAGTGGCCTTACGAGGACAATTTCTGTCTTAAATCGATAACACAATGGAGCGATTCGAACATAGATAGCGGAATCAAGCCTTTCAAGCGATTTATCCAAGTCAAGCGATCAAGATGCCAAGAGCTCGAGAGACATACTTTCCGGATGTGGAGATGGAGTCGGTCGGATTGCGTCAAGGTCAATCAGACTTTGGCGATCACGGAGGACATACCCCGTACGAATCGGAGCGGGAAGACCCGAGGCGGCCATTAATGGCGCCTGCAGAAGTGTCAATGAATCAAGGGCCGTCTCCCCAGCGTATCCGTTTCTCGGTGATCGGCGAGCTGAAGGAATTTAATGGCAGAGACCGAGACAAAGATCGTTCCAGAAGCTGAATCAGCAAGGACAAGTCGGCGTTTCTAAGGAACCTAATACCAGACGAAGAGAAATGCCTGGTGCTCGGTGATCTATTGACGGGACAGGAACAGAATTGTCACAGTCAACGGAGTCGAACTACTTGTCGCACGTGGAAAGATTTGCTGGAAGGTTTCATGATACAATATGGATGGTACGGCGAGTCAAATGCCAGAAAGTATTACCACGCACGTAAACGACCGGATGGAACCCGATGGAGTATTTACACCGATTGAATGGGGCAGCGATCCGAGCCAAGGTCGCGATTCGAGAAGGAAGACACGCTACGCGGCGTGAACATGTGGAATATTTTATTTCTACGCTGGACTATGCGACTTGGAAAACAGATAACTCTACTGCAGTTGTCGGACGCCGACGACATCGAAGAAACGTTGCGTGCGTATCAGGGCATGGAAAACCGATACACGAAGACGCCGATGGGACCAGGCAAATTTCATCAGCGATCAAAAGTTCATGCTGATCAGGTTCCCTCAAAATCGACCCGAGCGGTACGAGTGATCAGGTTGGGAAGCGAAAGCAGCAGTTCAGAGTCGGATTCAAGTGGATCGGAAGATGACGTGATTAATCGCATGGTTTGTGCGACCAACTTCTCCACTCCCGTGAAGTTAAACCAAGATTATCGTATGTCCCATGAGGAAGCTGATCGGGTAGATTTACGTGATCACGGAGAACGATCAAAACCGTGCACTCACTGCGGATCGATCAAGCACAATAATCGCGGTTGTTGGAAGCGATTGACTTGCCAGAAGTTCGGTCGTAAAGGACATCCATCGGACAAGTATTACGCGTGTGCAGCTTGTGGAAAAGTGCACGAGAGTGGCAAGTGCCCTTTGGAAAAGGTCTACAATCTGATGCGCCAGTGGTATGTGCCCACTAAGCAAGCAGGAATGGTTCCGTCCGAGGCGGAGAAGATGTTAAACTAGGACGCTCGCCAGGATGGAATCTGGTACGAGTCGGGCGTTCTAGGCTCTGCATATATGCATTCGCTGAGAGGCAAGTGAAGAATCAAGAAGTTAACGATCAGACCGGATCGATCGCTAATATACGTAATGATTCAACTTGTGTACCGGCGATTTCAAGTGTGCAACGAATTGATGAATACGCCCGATCAGCCGTGAAGATGGAGCTCGATCTCGCACCAGGGGAATCACGTGGGTATTGGAAATACCACACCCCTGGAAAGTGGTTCAAGCAGGCTAAAGCAGTTGGCAAGATCAATAATGAGAAGGCCACTATGCTGTTTGATTCCGGTGCTGAAGTGTCAATCATCGACACCATCTTTGCTCGTAAGGTAGGGTACATGATCGACAAAAGCCAGACTCAAGAATGTGTCGGCATAGGGAAAAACGCATACACGACAATTATGCGCACGAAGATCAAGATTACATTGAACGGCTCACTAGTGTATTATTTCGACGTATGGGTCGGTGATCAAGTCGGTCAAGAGGCTATACTGAGTATGATTTCATGGTTTCCGGCGGGGATTCACTTAAATCTAGCGGACGGAACGCTGTGTCTACCCGATGAAGTCCGCATTGGTCTAGGGAGGCGTAAGCTACTATATAGATCGACAATTTAAGCGATCAACCGGAATGATCAACACGTGGTGATGCCGGTCGGCAAACCAACAGTAGTGAGGATAGGTATCGCGCCACCAAGAGCTAAACTGTGAGTAAGACGAGACGTGGAGTGGGTACCAACTATGACTACCGGGCCAGGCAGGATCAACTGTTCACAGCTCACAAACTTATGTGATCGCGAGGTGATTTTACGCTGGGGAACTCCATTAGGGCTGTGAATGGTAGCGGATACGATACCCCAATCGTAGGGGTACGTTTCTGTGTAGTCGCGACGTTATAACGAGTGGCATACATTAGCGTTCGAGGCTACAACTGATCGAGAAGAAGTCTCACCCGCAACGTATGAAGGGCCATTGGTTGATCAGCGATCATATCCTACGCTGAGAAAGATTTTAAAACGCCAAGAAGTGAAGACAGAAAAAGAGGCGAACGACTGCAGTGCTGACAAGTTACAACCGGATCAAAACGTGATCGACGAGGATTTGATGCGCTACATAGACGAGAGTGAAAACAATGATAGCGCTATGAAGAGTGACCAGAAATCAATCAAGGTGCTTGTGACGAAACATACAAATGACGAGACGCAAGACGATGAGCGTGTGCAAACCATGTCAAAGAAATCTGGCAGAGTGGTGACGCTGACCGTGACAGGGAGTATCGATTGCGAGAAAACTGATCGGGGGCAGAAACGATCCATCGATCAGCCAGACGAGATCTCTACCATGGATGGTGATGGACAAAAACAGTCCAGAAATCAGTCTGACGAGATCGCGAGGGCCACAGAAGACCGTTGTATGCAATCCGAGGAAGATGTATGTCTACCAACGAAGGTTTCTTCGTTGATCGCTACAACCCAAGGGTGTAGGAGGGGTGATCAGTCACAAGATCGGCATGAGGAGCCAAACCCTGAAGTAAAGATGGTCGACGCAAAAGGTATCGGGCGAGGTATCAGCGATTTGCTGCAAGGAAAGTCCCGTTGTCAGACAGACGGGAGTGCGATTAGAGATTGTGAGTTACAGGAAGAGTCCGATCGACTGGTGAAACGGAATGACGTCGTGGCTATCGGAGAAGAAAAGACGGGGGTGGAACCTCTTACCGAGTCGACGTACCGTAACGAAAGTGGAGAGTTGTATGCTGAGGATGTCGATCAGCACATGGCGATCCTACCGGAATTGGTTACACCGACGGCCGAGATATCTTTGGAGGACATTCAAGTGGGCGACCCAGGAGAGCCACTGTCAAGTGATCAAGAGAAGTTGCGACAACTAATATGGAGGAATCGCCATCTGCTAATCGGCAAAGGTAAAGCCCTACCCCCTGCGGCTCGTGAAGCGGTCTATGATATTGATGTCGGAGGCGCTATCCCGATCGCACAAAGCGTGCCACCGGTCGCTCCCAAATTTCGCGAGAAGCTGGCTGATCTGATCAAGGTACTATTCACGGCGCAGATAATTCGCCCATCCACTTCTCCGTGGGAATCACCGATCGTGGTGATCATAAAGAAGAATGGAAAAGATATTCGATTATGCATCGACTATATACGGGTGAATTAGCTGACGAGATTGATGGTTTACCCCCATGCCTTTGATCAGCGACTTGCTGCATAAAATGGATAGAGCCATGTGGTACTATTCCTTAGATATGGCAAGTGGTTTTTGGGTGGTGAAAATGACGGAGCGAGCCAGAGAAATTTCGGCGTTTATTACACCATCAGGCCTGTTTGAATGGCGAAGGATGCCGTTTGGATTGAAGAACGCACCGCAGATTTACCAACAACTGATCGACGATGCGTTATATGGATATTTGAAGATTGGTACACGTTCAACTACGATCACTTCGGGATCACCAGATCTTATCGACGTGTTTACCGACGGGGAACCGGATTCTGACATGAAGACGTCGATCCTTGGTCGAACATCATACATCGACGATATACTGATACCGGCCCTGTCGTGGGAATCTCTCTACCGCAAAGTGGAGCGATTGTTGAACGTGTGTAATCGATGGAATTTATCGATCAGTCTGGCTAAGAGCTTTTGGGGACGACGCAAGGTAGACCACCTGGGTCATCAAGTGTCTTTGGCTGGATTAGAAGCGAATCCAAAGGATCTAGGATCGTTGTTAAACATACCATTTCCTCGCTCTTTAAGATCAATGCAATCGTTTCTGGGGAGCCATAACTATTACAGTCGGTTCATCGAAGACTTTTTAGTGTACGCCTCAGTACTGTACGAATTAAGAGAAGCCGATTTCCATGAGATCCGTCGAGCAGATGACGACCCAAGGACAGTGAGGGTTGCAGGGCGAACTCGGCTGTGTCATACTGCCCATAAAAGCGATCCTAAATTGCACCCAATCCCTAGGGATGATCAGATTTTGCATCCAATTGCTGGGGTGATCAGGAATCACACATAATCGCTAAGGGAGATCAGAAATCGAACCCAATTGCTAAGGGTGATCATAAATCGAACTCAAAAGCTGAGGCGATCACGAATCGCACTCAATCGATGGGGGCGATCAGGAATCGCACCCAATTGCTGTGGGCGATTAGGAGTCGCACCCAATCGCTGGGGGCGATCGGAAATCGCACCCAATTGCTATGGCGATCAGGAATCGCACCCAATTGCTGGGGGCGATCAGGATCTGGAAGGCAGGAGTCGCTGGGAGAAAGCAACGATCGCGTTCGCTTTTTTGAAACAGAAGATAGCGACTACACCCATTTTGAAACACTTTGGCCCGGATCGACCGCCAGTGATTGTGGTGTACGCCAGCAAGTGGACTGTGTCGGCTGCATTGCTGCAGAAACGCGAAGAGGTGTACTGGCCGGTCACTTCTTCAAGCCGTACGCTGAAGCCTGACGAAGTTAACTATGGCATGGCGGAGAAGGAGGTACTAGCATTGCTAAGGATGCTAGATATATGCTATACCATGCTGGTGTCTCGCGAGATCACCGTGCTGACGCGTTATTGAACCTTAGCCTGGTTGATCCAATCTTCCGGTCTCAATGGGAGATTGGGACGATGAGCTGCATTGTTATCAAACTGGACACTGAAGATCTGTCGATGTGAGAAGGGTGAAGATGAGATACTGGGTACTCTGGCAGCGAGTAATAACTCCTCGACAGGAAGTGGATGAGATGCTGATCGCGATTGCGCCAAAGAAACAACCACGACAAACGGTCAGTATGCCTCCACCTACGGTCGAAGAGGAGAAAAATCTCTGGTTGGCTAATTTTTATGGATCTGATAGAGTGAAGAGAAAGTGTGGAGCATGCAGCGCGATCGTATGGAGATTACCAGGTTGGAAGGTCGTGGATTCCGCGTCTGAGTTTGTCCCTGATCTAACGGTCAACGAAGCAGAGTATAGAAGACTACTTCTATGTTTTGATTTGTTGACTGATCAGACCCAGGGACGGGTAATCATACGTAGAGATTCTAATTTAGTTATCAGGAAAACGTGGAGAGATCGATTGCAAGGCGCCAGATCTACATCTGCTGAGACATAAAGCGATGGAGAAACTTCGATCCTGGCCCCAGCATGATTTCTTTCATGTGAAACGCGATTGAAACGCAAGCGCATATCGATAAAAAGTGAAGCTCTGCGGAGAGAGAAAGGTGGGATAGTGATGGATGACCAAGATCGCCAAGATCTAGTGACTCTCAATCGGCTAGATGAGTTGCTGTTACCCCCGCAAGACGAATCAGGAGGGTGTGAGTAGCTGCGATTACCCGTGCTGCGCCGGACGACGACGCCA